>PVJO010005869.1:0-94756 GCA_004026905.1 Hystrix cristata | reverse complement strand
TGTGCAGGGGTGCTGGGGATGTAACTCAGTGTGAAGCCCCTGATGCAACATCCCTAGTACAACAAAAAAAGAAAGGAGGGAGGAAAAAAAAACATGGAAGGAGGGCGAGAAGAGGGAAAAATACAGAGATAACTTCTTCAGAAGTCTACCTTTGTTATTTTACTATCAAGCTCTTTGCAATTTATCAAGTCTTTCAACACGATATTTCTGGCCAAACAATGGCCAATTAAATTAAAAGCCATTTATGTTCATGCTTTTAGTGACTGTAAACCCGGTAGCAGTCTCTCAACTATTGGTTCAAGAGCATCTTTGAAGTGAATCAGAGTGGATTGTTCAATGCTGTTGTTTGACCCACTCGTTCAGTTTTTTTCTTTCTCCCCTCCCCCCTTCAACTGTTTTGAAGAACAGAGTGTATTGACACTCTTTTCTTCATACTTTTTAAAATCTATACAGTGATATCTGATGTAGTACACAATGAGCTACTGTTATTCCTCTACTTAATATTAGAGACTCATTTCCAAAATAGTATTTCATGAGATTGGCTGAAGATCCAAAGGTTTTATTATTTTTTTATTTTGTTTGATGTTGTACTGCTTCTGGCCAAGTTAACTCTATTGTAAAAATAAAATTAATGATAATTTTCCTTCAAATATGCAGTTTGTTTTTCAATGTTAGTCAAGAGTCTAATATATTCACTGTCAAGAAAAAGATATCACAGTTTAGGATAGTTTTCATTTCTACAACTATAAGACCTAAATTTAATATAACAAGAAAATATACATATATAAGTCTTCTAATTTTTAGATTGTGGATAGACTGGGGATATAATGTCTCATGTTCAGACAATTTTGAGATTCTTCAGGAATAGTGCCTTATATCTCCAACAGCTCTTTTACTATCAGATGATTCTAAATTCCTGTGTAATATGCATAATTTTACCAATTCTAAGGTACTTCAAACTGTTAGTTTTAATCTTTAATCAATATTGGTAATTAAGAAGCTATTAATTATTAGGGTTAAACTTTAAAGATTTCTGCTTCTAATTAGGATGTAGAAATCTGCAAAGAATGCTGTCTCACTCTAACAACAACACAAACAGCCACAGAGATTAAAAATTCGTATTTTCCTTGAACCTATCAAAGAGTTGAATGACAAAGCAACTAAGCCACATGAAATAAAAAAGGGCCAAGCCATTCTGTGTAAAGACAGGAATACAAACTATGGCCAAGCAGAGGAGAAAGAACATCAGAAATTAGCTAAAATTTTAAGTCCTTAATAACATCAAGTGGACTGAAAGAGATGCGCAGTCTGAATTCATTAAAGATCCTTCCCACAGGCCTACCCCAAGTGTTCAGGAGAAAGATGAGGAGGGATGGGACAGGCCAGGAGACCGCAAGAGATTCCTAACAGTGACGGCCTGTGGCAGGATGGGTACAAAGTGCCACTTACTTCGTAGGCCCTAAGTAAAGGGCAAAACACAAGGGACAGGCAAAGGCACTTTGCATGTTTAAAAAGGATTAAAAAATAAATAAATAAAAACTTCCTACTGCTGATGGATGGACAGATAACCACCTAGGTCTAAAATTTTATCACACCAAGCAGAGGTCTCTGACTCCTGGGATGGAGGAATGAAATTCCCAGCAAGATCAACTACAGGGCTGGGGATTTGGCTCAGTGGTTAGAGTGCTTGCCTTGCAAGCATAAGGCCCCGAGTTCGATACCCAGCTCCAAAAAAAAAAAAAAAAAAAAGAAGAAAGAAAGAAAACCTACCCTCAAGACTCAGCACACAGAAGGTCTTCTTTAGAGTAAAAAAATGACCAAAAAGAAACTCTCTGCCACCTCCAGGAATCCCTCAAATAATAAGCAAAGAGATTTTAAGAAGATTGAATGGAAAAATAAATGCTTGAGTTTGTATTTTGCTGTGAAAATAAAGGACCTTGCCTGAATTCACTCAATTAGAAAACTATTTTCTATTAGAAACATGGAGAAAGACTATGTATAGAATAAATTTTTATCAGAAAAAACAATGAATCTATGAAAACACTTTACAGAAAGAATAATGCATGAGATCTTATAATACTGCTTTTAAGTTCATATTTTAAAAGATTTCTCCAGAATATTCTGATAGTATTATCAAAATAGCTTAACTCTAGTGTGCCAAGTTGAATGATAGTTTATTTTGAAAAAGATACTATGTATGTTTAGAAGAAGAGCCCAAAATCTAGTGCTATGTCTCCAGAAATAATCAGCTAATAGGTCAAGCTGCTTCAGTAGAGTATTTCCAATATGATAATAAGATCAAATTCAATATAGAAATTCTTCCTAAGAATGTGACCTTGAGAAGCTATGCAGCATAAGTATACACTGTACAATGGGACTTAAAGTTTATTCACTTAAATATTTCAGTAAAATGGCCTCCATAATCATATCTAATATCAACACTATTACCCTCACATGACTGTTGCTCTTTAGTATACTAGAAGAGATATATGCAGTTCTTCTAGCAGATTTTCTTCCCTAAAATAGGAGGTGTGGCTGGCAATAGGTAGTTAAATTTCCCGTAACGGACCAACTATCAGAGTGCCTTATTATTGGTAATATTGTACATGTTTTTGAAATACTAAAATTTTCTGAACATCTCCTTCAAGCCTAAAAAAAAGAGTCTTATTTCAGTGTCTTGATGGATTATATAAATATATATATATATGCATTTTATTTATCGTATTGCAAATGTAAACCCACAGCAGGTTAAAAAACACTTGAAAAAATAGTGCAGCAAAATTTCTTAACCAGAACCACAAATGTGCAGCATTGCATCAACTCACTTTTTTAATACACATTTAGAAACCTATTTGTGCTCACCCCAAGAAAGAAAGCATAGGAACTGATTGAAGTATTAGACTTTAAAGTTTTTCTGACCATTAAATTGGTTTGCAGGGACTGGCTTTCTGTTTCCACAAATGAAGTCTACTCAGTAAAACAATTTAAATTCGTTTCATGGTGATGCCTCTTCTATTATGACTATTATGACCTTCCTGCTGCCCATCTGCTTAACAAAAGGAAAATAAAAGTTGTATTAAAGAATAATTTAAAATATTCTGATAAGCAATTAATATTTTAAACTATACAGTATTTTCTCATCATATTAATGAGTATCTTTGTGTTAAAAAAACTTTTATTAACACAGCAAACATCAAGATTCCATTTCAAGTACAATGAAGTTAGAGTTATTCAGTTGAACAATCTATTTAAATTATATATCATAAAGAATACAATTTACACACACCTTGTATTAATGAGATGATGTAATGACTAACTTCCCCAGTTTAGAAAACCAGCACATACATGAAATCTACAACTCAAGTATGTAATATTGAGATACACATATTCTTATGTTATGAAACTCCATTTTTAACATGAAATGAATGGGATTTAGTATCATGCCTCTAAAAATTATTTTTAAGTGAATAGTCTTGGTGAAATGATTTTCTTAATAGATTTAGGTAATTATTTTGGAATGACCATTTTAAATGAATTTGTTCAACTACTTTGCTATCATTATTTGGTAAAATAAATCATATAAACATTTTCTTGTTAACTTGCACCAGTCAAAGCAGGCCAGCGTGGCTGTACATTTTCTGCATATGCAAACACGAGCCGAATTAATTTTTGATAATAATTATGTAAGTTCCAAATGTTTCATTGTCTTCAGTCATAAATAAATTAATTCAGCCTTCTAAATTTAATACTGGAGTAACTGTTGGATGGCCAAACAGAATTCAACCAGATTAAAACTTTCATTATAGTCTTAACCAAAAAAGGAAGGGGGATACGCATGTCTAGGAAAAAAAAAAAAAACCTTCTTAATTTAACAAGCAATTACCTAAACACTAAAGCATGAAATTTTATGGATTTCATTATTATCTTTATTTTCACAGTGTTTGTTTCTGAAAGTCATTAAATTAAATGGGTCTTCACCAAAGCTTGGCACTCTGACCTTTTAAAGACGTGAGTATCCTAGATGAAATCAGAGCCTCTGAATAAAGCACTTTATTTTTCCTCAATATTAATTGCCAGTTAATTTTAAATTTCCTTAATTGTCTATATTTTCTGGTATAAGGTAATATAACAAAATGTTTCATTATTTTTTAAATGGTACCTTTCCATCTTCTAGTTAGTAATCTCAGTCAGTATTCTGCCAAAAATGAAGGGCTCCCAGTAGACCCTTCCTAGGCTGCATTGTATCTTCTTAATGCAAAAAGTCAGGAAAGAAGTTAATACTCTAAATGGGGCAAGACTTGTTTAAATTCCCGTCATGAAAAGAAAATGAAGCCTGTGAAAGCAGCAAAAATCATCAATTAACTACTCTAAAACTGTTCAAAGCATAACTATAGAACTAAATGTCAACAGCACACAATCACTTAAGCTCCTACTCTGGGCCGAGCACCATGCTATGCCTTGGGAATACAATAAACGCAAGACTCAATTTCTACTATATATGAAGCTCACACTGCAACCACAAAGTACAGATATTTGATAATTAAATATTAAAAGTATACATTTCAAGTTCTTTCATAAATACACCATATTTACATAAATACACAAATAGAAAAATATGCCATGTAAATACACGCATATGTAGACACACATACACACAATAAAACAGACATGTTCTTCCCAAATTAGGCTATATATTGCACCATGTCCATGGAAATTGGCAAAGTGATTCAAAAATTTATATAAAAACACAATAAAACCTTGAGTAGCCAAATTATTTAGTAAAAGAACAAAGCTGGAAGATTGACACTATTGAATTTAAGACTCATTTAAAACTATGATAATCAAGAGTATGATATTGGCAGGAGGGTAAGCAAATAGATGAATGGAACAGAAAGAAGTCCAGAAATAGACTCACACTTACAGGGTTGAGTGATCTTCAACAAAAGTTCCAGAGAAATTCAACACGGTTTAAATAAAATGTTTTTCAAGAAGTAGTACTGTAACAATTGGATATTCCTGTAGAGAAGAAAACTGACTTCTCACTCTTACACTATACATAAAATGTAAGCACTAATCAGTCACAGGATAAAATAAAATTCTAAATCTTTAAAGATTTTAGAAGAGAACATAGAAGAATAACTGTGACTTGAGGGCAGGCAATGGTATATTAGATAAAATATCAAAAGCAGTATCATAAAATCCCCTATGATGAATGTTATCACTATGTACATCTAAAATGTACCATTAAAATAAAATTTAAAAAAAAGAACTAGATTTCATCAAAACATAAAATAGGCTAGTCAGAGCATAATTACTGCTACATAAGAGGCTGAGAGAAAATCTCAAGTTCAAGGCCCACTGGTAACGTCCATTTCTTCCTACTCTCAGCCACTGGAAAGTACTATCCCATTTTTTTATGCTGTTAATTTGATAATTTTAGGGACCTCATATAAATGGAATCATGCTGTCTTTGTCTTTCTGTGGCTGGATTATTTAGCTTAAAGTCCTCAACATTCACCTATCTTGCCACATATTGTAGAATATCCTTTTTTTAAAGACTGCATAGTATTCCATTACATGAATAACCATATATATTTTACTCATTCATCTGTCAATGGACATTGATGTTTCCACATACCGACTGTTAGGAATAGTGAATATACAAGTGCTAATTTCACTTTGAGATCCCTATTTTATTTCTTTTGGATAAACACCTGAAAGAGATTACAGGCTTATTTTGCTACATAAAAGATAGATAATATTAGCCCATTTACATATGAGGAAACATGATGATTACATTCTTATATCTAGTAAGTGGCAAAGCATCACGTGCTTGTGTTACTCTAGCCTCAGCACCTGATCAATTAACTCTTCCAAGACAGACTGCATGGGGTTAATAATGCAGAGGTTGATGACAACAAATTTTGTCCAGAGAAAACACTGTCTCATAAGGAACTTGTTTGACTTCATTATTACTATGCATTAACCAGCTAAATCAACCTATAAGAAGACAATGCAGAACATACTGCTCTCGCTGCTTCCATTGTGTCCCTCTCCCCAGGCTATTTTCTACACAGGAGCCAGTTTACAATGTACTCTGCTCCAAACCATCCATGAGCTTCACATACCACTCAGAAGTTTAAAAAAGAAAGAAAAAGAAAAGATCTTGAAGGGCTCCACAACTAATCTCACTGTTACAGCCACTGTGGCCTCCACGCTGATCCCCTAACTCCACAGGCTTGGTGTATTTCCTTTGACCTTCCCCAGTACTTTATTTTCTTACATGGCCTTCTCCCTCAGACCCCTCAGATGTCTGACAGGATCTCTCCCATACCCTAAATAAAACAGCACCACACTGATCTCTGTCTCCTTTACCCACTTTATTCATCACCACAGTGACCACTACCTTCCAACTCATAGTATATATTTTCAATAACCACATGGAATCAGTGACCGTTATACTGGTCTCAGTGAGTGCCGGCCATGCGGAGGCAAGAAGAGGAAGAGGAGACTGTCCTTGAGGGAGAAAGAGGGGTTGAACAGCGTGCTGCCACAGAAGCTGAGGAAGGACAGGAATTACAAATAGAATGTAAAGATGGAAAAAGTCTGCCAAATTTATTAGCAACAAGGTCTTCAGTGTCCAAGAAGGCCACTTGGGAAAAGGTGAGATGAAACCAGACTGTGGAATGTTAAAGCATAGGTCCAATAGTGCTTATAGGTACAGATCATCCAACTGAGTTTTTTTGCATTGTCTATCATTTGAAAGGACACAAAATACTGGTTAAATAGACAACAAGATGAAGCAAACAGATGAATCTCAAAGAAGTTATTTATGGGCCTCAGATTCAGGTGCATCTTTTGCCATGTCAACTGCCAAACAAAACAAAGTTTATGAAATGGTTTCTTAACTGTGAAAGATGATAGACTGCTAAGTGATAACTTGTAGTCTTCACTTACCAGTTCACTGTAAATGTGGGGATGGATGATCACTTCATCTCTGAACCTCTGCATTTAAAGTAACATCTGGATCACATCTTAATAGAAAACTAATGTTCTCTTTTGCCAAGAAAGGTGTTAACCTATTACTTACATCATTCTTCTCCATAATCTACTATGCAATACACTTTTACCTTCAGGATAACTGTAAATCTTTTTTGAATAAATCATTTTCTCCTTAAGAGCATCTATAAGAAAATCTCCCCAACAATTATTTCCCAAACTTTACATTTTGGAATATAATCTATATTTGTAGCATATATAAGAAAAACTTCGTTGCTCAAATTCGACAATGACTAAAACAGAAAAAGACAATTTCTGGGTTTAATTATAGCAATTCAAGTGATATTTTAGTAGGAAATATTTTCCCCTTTCATTTCTTCCTACATGCTTCATCATTGTTTAATTTCAAAAATATTAATAATATGATCATGTCTGTTTTAAATCTAGGAATGACAACTCTTCAGAGATGTTGATAATAATAGCTGACATTTCAAAGCACTTTGTGATTTACACAGCTCTTTAACATAGATTGTCTCATTTAATTATCACATCACTCTTTGGAAGTTAATAATGTTATATATAATTACTCCCAGTTTAACAATAAGAAAACTGATTTAACAAGTGCTAGACTATTGGAGGGTAGGTATTTTAAGTTCACTACTCTTTTCATGGCAAGTCTGCTCCAGATAAATATTAACTGTATAGCTACAGAATTTCTCTTGTTTTTCTTGATACGTCAAAATGCTATCAGCACAGGGAAGAACAATATATTAAATATCTGTAACCTAAGTCTTTTCACATATTAAATATTATTTTAAAGTATTTTACATCTATAATTCTCTTGCCTTAAGAAATAACCTAATTCTTTTTTAAAAAGGCAAACGTGCGGTTAAATTATACAAACAAAATTTCATGTTTATTACCAACTACCATTAGAAAAATATCCTAATAAGTCAAATTGAAAACTGGGTAATGAAACATTATAATTTGAAGCAAGCTGATAGCATGACAGTTGTACTTTGGGAACTGATTATAAAACTTTGTTCTCCATTTTCTGAGAATGTAGTAATAGAATTAGAGTACAGGAGCATGCTTCACCAGAAGGTCCTGTGAAAGCACATCATGCTTAATATTCACACAGCAAATAAAACTGAGCATTACTAAGGGTACGGTGGCTTTCTTTTGAAGTTGCCATGTTGAACAGAGTAAATCAAATAAATATTTTACTTTTCTAATTTGTTAAATTTTAAATGATAGCAAATGATACAGGGTTGACACATAAAGATAAATCATTCAAATTGAAACCAAAGTTTGGTATATTAGCAAATACAAATGAGAAACATTTCATTTGAGTGAAGCCTGTTTTAATTATGTCTTCTTTTAACATTAAAGCAATAATTTGCATAAGGAATACTTTGATTATAACTTTTAATAATAGTAAATATTTATTAACAAAATAATGACTAATATTACTGGGTCAAAACTCATTGCATAAAGAGTATCTATCTACTTAAAAAATTAGAAAACTCAAGCAATAATTCAAAGCAATAAGGAACTGAAACTGTATGCAAGAAGCACTACGAAAAATTGGCTGTATCAAATTTTCCATGTATCTATTACATGTCTATTCAAAAACTCAGAGAGCACCAAGGCAACAAGTACAAACCACTTCAGATAAATTGAAACAACCTACAGAAAGGAAAAAAAAATGTTTGTCAGCTACACCTAAGACAAACAACTAATATCTAGATGTCCATTCAGGCTATAAGCCTAAAGGCTGGTGCCACCACACCCAGGATGGGGCTTCCCATTACTTCCATTACCCATTACCCACACCCATAACAATGCTAACCAGTCAGTGGACTGATCCAATTACCACATACACCCTTAATCATGCATCCTGGATCCAGCCTCCACGGAAAGCTCCAGCTATGGGCACATGAGGCTTTGGAGTGATATCTAGATGCAAGCCATCACATTCTGCCCTTGACCCCCAAAACATTGATGTGCGTCCCTTTATAAAAAGACATGCATTTAGTCCATCTCTAAAAGTTGCCAAAGTCCTACCAGCTTCAGTACTGCTAGAGAGTCAAGACCAAAGTCTCCTCTGAGATTTAAGACAAACTCTGAGCTGAGAGTCCCTATAAAGTTGAAAAGAAACTCAAACAATTCCAAATTACAATGACACAGATAAAGGTGTCCATACCAAAAGGACCAAAGAAAAGAATGGAAAGGAATGGGAGCAAAGCAAGACCAAAAGGGCAGGCATTAAATCCTGTAGTTCCAAGTCCAGCTTCCAGTGCAATCTGTGGCAAGATGTGAACTCCAAAGGGCTTGGGTGGCTCGCCCCCTACGGCACTGCCAGTGGTTGCGGTTTCCAGGGTCTCTCTCTGGGGCCAGCTTTACTCACTCCTCGCACATTTCCTCAGAAATGCTGGAACCAGAAGGAGAATGCAGGACATGGCTTCCAAAGCAGCCTTCCACAGTCAACGAAAGCTGGTCAGTGATCTCAGTATAGTGCCCACAGCTACAACAGTGGAGGAAGAGCTGGCCAGGACGCCAGTGTAGGGAAAGACTGAGTGTTTGAACCTGGGTCACACAGCAGCCCCTTGACTTCTCTAATTGCGAATAACTTCCAACACAGATTAATTTACCTAGCAATGTTATCCTCCAAAAATGATAGGGAAATAAGGTATTTCCATGAAAAAGCCCAGCTCAGAAGATGTATGAGTGCTAAACCAGCTCTAGAGAAAATGCACAAGAATCTTCTCAGCGGAAATAACAAATCAGACACAGCTAAAAACACAGAGGAAACTAGTGAGGTCAATGGATAAACAGTAACAAAAATCATTAGGAAAATAAAAACAAAGGATACACCAACAGATAAAGAAGAACCAACACATCTCAATAATATCTCTCAATGTTAACAGCCTCAACTCTCCATTTTTAAAAGACACAGACTGGGAGATTGGATCAAAAAACAGAATCTAACAATCTGCTGCATTCATGAAAATCATCCAATCCAAAAAGATACTCATAGAGTAAAAATTAAAGAATGGAAAAAAACATTTTCTGCACCAGTACCCTGAATACAAGCAGGAGTAGCAATTCTAATATCAGACATGGTAAACTTCAAGCTAAAACTCATTAGAAGAGACAGAAAAGGTGACTACATAATAGTTAAGGGAATAATCCAAGAAGAGATAACATTGACAAACATATAAGCATCAAATAGTGGAGCACCTACCTTCATAAAACAAAAACTGCAGAAATTAAAAATCAAATAAATACTAACATTGTAAATCATAGAGGATTTTTAAATCTCACTTTTGCAGAGAGATCAAAAGAACAAAAAACCAAAAAAGAAATTTCAGAGCTGAGCCACAACCTTGAATATATGCATTTAATGAATATATACATAGTATTCTACCCCTCTACGATAGCATATACATTCTTTTCCGCAGCACATGATACATTTTGCAAAACAGATCACATATTAGTCCACAAAGCCTGCTTACATAAATATAAAAGAACAGAAATCACTCCATGCATACTATCATATCACTATGCAATTAAAATAGAAATCAATAACAAAAGAAGTTTCAGAAAACGCAAAAACCCCTGGAAAATTAACAATATACTCCTCAAAACCAATAGATCATACAAGAAATCAAAGGAGAAATTAAAAATTTTATGAAGGTTATCAACAATGATGAAAAGCTGGTTGAAATCCCTGGGACAGTATGAAAGCAGTTCTCAGAGGAAAATTCATTGCATCAGTGCTCACATTAGGAAAACAGAGCAAGCTCAAACAGACAAATTTATGAGAAATTTTAAGATAGTTTAGACACAACAACACACCAGCCCCAAACTAAAACTAAGGAGGGAAATTATAAAGACAAGAGGGAAAATCAATGAAATTAAGACAAAAAAAAAGTAAAAAAAAATCAATGAATCAAAGAGTTGGTTCTTTGAAAGAATAAATAAAATACATAAGCCCTAAGCCAGACTTACCAAGAGAAAGTGAGAAAAGACTCACATCAATGCAATTAGAAATGAAAAATGTGAAATCACAAAAGACACGTGGAAATCCAGAAGACAATAAATTCTCTGAAAATTATCCAAACAAAATACTACATTTTGAAGAAACAGATTCCTAGACATATACAAACTACCAAAACTAATCCCAGAAGATATAAATATGCTAAACAACCCAATAACGCGCAATGAAATTGACACAGTAATAAAGAATCTCCAACTTAAAAAAGCCCAAAACCTGATTCTTTCACTGCTGAATTCCACAAAACCTTTAAGGACGTTATATCACCAATATTCCTCAAGTTCTTCAAACAAATTGAAAGAGATAGACTGCTCCCAAACTAATTAACAGAATCCAGTATCCATCTGTTCCCAAAACAACATAAAGACCCAACTAAAAAAGAGCATTATAGGCCAGTCTTCTTAATGAACATAAATGCAAAAACCCTCGACAATGATATTAGCAAACAGAATGCAGCACATTTTCCAAAAGATCATACATCAGGATCAGGTAGGTTTCATTTCAGAGATGAAAGGATGGCTCAACATATGTAAGCCAATAAATGTAATACATCACATGAACAGAAGCCAAGTCAAAAACCACATGATCATATTAATTGGTTCAGAAAAGGCTTTCAACAAAATCTAACACCCCTTCATGAAGAAAACAGGTAGAAGAGGACCATACTTGAATATGATAAAAGCTATACATGACAAACCAATAGCCAGCATCTTACTAAATGGGGAAAAACTAAAAGCATCCCCCCTAAAATCAGGAACAAGACAAGGAAGTCCACTGTTGCCTCTTCTAGTCAACATAGTATTTGAAACATTAGCCAGAGCAATTAGGCAAGAGAAAGAAATAAAAAGGATACATACAGAAAAGGAAATACCGAAATTATTATTTGCAAGTGACATAATACTCTACATAGAAGACCTAAAGAACTCCACTGAAAATCTCTTAAAATTAATAACAAACTTCAGCAATGTAGCAGGATACAAGATCAACACACAAAAATCATTACCATTTGTGTACACCAACAACAAATGGGATGAGAAGGAAATTATGAAAATAATACCACTCGCAATAACTTCAAGAAAAATGTAATATCTAGGAATTAACCTAAACAAGGAAGTGAAAGATCTCTACAAAGAAAATTATAGTACTCTGAAAAATAAAAATACCAACAGCACACTTTATAGATCTAGAAAAAATAGTCCTAAAATTCATATAGAGCCAGAAGAGACCCAGAATAGCAAAAGAAATTTTGAGCAACAAGAGCAAAGAAAGAGGTATTGCAATACCTGACTTCAAGCTACAGTACTGAGCAATAGTGATAAAAAATAGCATGGTACTGCAACAAAAACATATAGGTGGATCAATGGAACAGAATTGAGGATACAGAAAGACCCCCAGACACATTCAGCTATTTTATCTTTGACAAAGGGGCCAAAAGCATATGCTGGTGGAAAGACAACCTATTCAATAAGTGCTGGGAAAACTAGTTATCTGTGTGCAGAAGATTAAAACTGTACCCTTATCTCCCACTATATACTAAATTAAAATCAAAATAGACCAAAATTCTAAACATTAAAACAGAAACATTAAACCTACTGGAAGATAAAATAGGTAAAAGACTTGAATACATAGGTGTAGGAAAGGATGGGAAAAAATTTTGCCAGCTACTCCTCAGACAGAGGACTAATATCTACATTATTCAAAGAACTAAAAAAAAATTAAACCATCTAAAACTAAAGATCCAGTCCAGAAATGGGCCAGAGAAATGAACAAACACTTCACAGATGAAGAAATACAAATGGTCAACAAACAGATGAAAAAATGCTCAACATCTCTGACCATTAAAGAAATGTAAATTAAAACTATGCTAAGATTCCATCTTACTCCAGAAAGAATGGCAATCATTAAAAAAAAATCAAACAATAACAAATGCTGGCGAGGCTGTGATGAAAAAAGGAACCCTCTGTCATGTTGGTGGGAATGTAAACCAGTATAACTATTATGGAAATCAGTATGGAGATTTCTCAAAGAACTAAAATTAGAAATTCCATATGACCCAGCAATTTCCCTGCTAGGTGTCTTCCCAAAAGAGCTTAAAATATCATACTAAAGTGATACATGCATACAAATGTTTATAGCAGCACAATTTGTAATAGCCAAATCCTGAAAACACCTTATATACTCATCAATAGATGAATGGATAAAGAAACGTGGTATCTATATATAATGTAATACTACTCTGCTATAAAGAATGACAGATTTGAGACATCTGTAGGAAAATGGATACACCAGGAAAATATAATGTTGAGTGAAATAAACCAGACACAGAAGCTTAAATACCTTATGGTATCTCTCATTTGAGTGAAGAAAAGCACAAACAAAGACAATAGTAAAAGATGGATAAAAGGGGAAAAGGAGGTGAATCTTTTGCAATAGGGAAGTGGTCCAAGAAAAAAAGCACGCGAGATGAGGAGGAGGAAGGGAAATAAGTAGAATAAAGATATGCTATGTACAGGAACCCAATAACCTCAATTAATGTAAACATTATATGCCACAACATGAGTTAAGATTAATAATATCAACAAGAATGAAAAATGGGATAAGGAAATTGGAGGAGGATAGAGGGAAGGAGAGAGAAGAGGATTTTAAAAGCAAAGAAACAAGCTATGGTATGTACATGTAACCAAGCCCCAAAATGATTATAAACTGCATGAATTGCAAACGAGTGTTAATAAAATTTAAAAATTAAAAACTAAAAAAAAAAATGAAGAAATAGAAACAAGAATAAAGAGAACAAATGTTCTAATAAGTTTGAGGATCATTATTACACACCTATGTAAAATGTAAATTTCTGAACGGTATATCAATAGACTATATGAAATACGTATTCCTTGATAAAACATTCTTATACATACACACGAGTAAATAAATGATCATACAAATGTTCTTTTATTTATTGACACCTTTCGAAAGTAGAAATTTTAAGCTAGAATGGCTGCATATGCCTGTAATTTCAGCATTCTGGAAGGCTGAGGCAGGAGGATCAAAAGTTTGAGACCAGTCTGAGCAACTTAGTAACTAAGCCACACCTGTCTTACAGGGGAGGAGTAGCTAAGTGGGTTTGATATCCAGCACCACAAATAAACAAACAAACAAATACATAAATAATGTGGAAACTTCTCTTTTTTGTGGTGCTAGGGATCAGCCCCAGGTCTTCTCATATGCTAGGGAAGCACAGAGCCACATCCCCAACCCAGAAGCATATTCTATATGTTTCCTTTTCTTTACAGTGCAAAGTCGCATTTCATTATACTAAATATTTTTCATATATCTTAAAAATATTATGTTTCCATATGGTAGTCTTCTTAATCTAATTTTTGTGTTAATATTATTCTTAAAGAAAGCTCTTCTCTAAATATTTTTAAAATTAATGAATGATCATTAACTATTCTCCACATCTAAGAATTGGTTTTTCCATATTATCCTGTCTTACATGAGCAGATTCTCCCAAGTCAACAGTCACATATTTATTTGCTAGAATAGCATTGGCTACTTATCTAATATTGTTCATCAAAATGTTTATGATGTCCAATAATTATAAAGAAGAAAAGATATGGAAAAATTTGGTATCTATTTGTGTATAAATGTACACAAAAAAATTATACAACAAAGGTTTTCTCTGAGGAATTTTTAAATGTTTTAGGATAAATTTTGTATTCATAAAATGTTTATCATATGTTACTGAAAGAAAAAGGAAATTACAAAATATGATATAAGGCATTACTATAATTTTTACATAAAAATATGTATGCACTGAGAAAAATCCCAAGATACTCAACAGAATTGTAATATTGGTTGGCCCTGAGTGGTGAGACTATGGGTAGTTTCCCTTTTCTGCTTTATAAACAGAATATTTTTATAGTAGTTTCTGACTGGCAGAAAATTAATCAGAGCGTCCTGAGACGTCCCACATGAGTTCTGCCCCCACACAGGCAAAGCTTTTACCAACACCTCCCACAAAGTGGTACATTTGTTACAACCGATGAATCTATGCATAGTATCGCCCAAACTTAGTAGATTACATTATTCTTTCTGGGGAATTTACAAATACTGAAATTCTTCTTCTAAGAATGGACTGGCTCCTTCTGCTCTGCTTTCTATGACTTCACAGATATTTTAGAAAACTTCACTATTATTTCAGAAATTTACTTATTTTCACAGGAGAAAATTTTAAAAACCATGGAAGGATTATCAAATTCATAAGAAAGAACTGTTACATAACAAATTAACCATCTTCTACAAAATGACCTGTATTTCATTTGGTTGGTGGGCTGACAAATTGCGAGTTTGATAATTTGTTCAGTTAATTTGCTAGTGAAACATTTCAGATTCCTTGCAACTAAGACTTAAATCACAATTCTGCTCTCTGGAATTAAGTGCGAAATACATTTTATTCTTAAAGATTATTTAAGAATAACGTACTCAGCTGCCTGTTTGAAGTGCTTCAAGTCTTTCTTCAAATTTTTGTTCTCGCTCTCTAAAAGCATAATCTGGGTGTAGACATCTGGAACACTCCGAGCAGGTCTAAGTTCAGTTACTCCCTTCTGTATCAGCTCATACCTACAATAAAAATAAAACAAAACTTTTTATTTCGTTTCTCTCTACTGAACTGACTTAATTACTGTAGAATTTAAAAAGATATGTCTCAGAGAATTTCATAGTAATTAGTTGTCATATTTATAAATTAAAATGACAATATTTATCACATATTGTTAAAATGTTAATAAATGCCATGATAGTGGATAAAATATAACTGGACACCTTGTATGTTCCAAGCATTGGTCTAAACATTGGTGAAGTTGACAAACTGTGCAGGTCCCTATCTCAGAGTTTTCAGTCTAGTGGGGATGGTGGTAAGTTCTATGAAGTAAAATAAAGCAGAATAAGAGGGAGCAAAAGACTAAGGAGGAGACATTGTCAGGGATGTTGGTGCTATTTTCGATAAAGCAGCCTTGACATGCATGCAGACAATGTGATTTGAGTAGAGACTTGAAGGAAATGAGGGCTAGTGCCATGTGCTGTATGGGAGAGATGTATCCAGGGAGTAATGCAAAGGCCCTATTACAAGGCAGTTTTAGCAACTACAAGAAAGAGCAAAAGGCCACATAGCTGGAGTATCTGGAGCTGGAGCCGAATATGCCAACAAGGGAGAGTAGTGAGAGCAGGCAAGAAGACAGTAGAGAGCAAGAGTGAGCAAAGAAATTGTCTTCTGAATCAGGTTGAAGCCAAGGAAGGATTTGGAGATCAGTGACAGGAAAGAGATTTATGAAGAAGCAGACTCCAGAGGAGTGAGCATAGAATCAGAGGTTAGTTAGCAGGCTGCCATAGTCCAGATGAGGAAGAATGGTGGGTCGTGGTAGAGGTTGTAAGCAGTGGCTACTTTCTGGAGTGCCATAAAAGAGGGAGCTCAAAGGATTCTCTAAAGAGTCAGCTGTCAGTTGTTAGCAAATGAGAGAAGTCAAAGATGAGACAGACAGCCACTTACTGAGAAGGAACAAGAGACACAGAAGGAGCTGGTGGTGGTGGGAGGGATCAAGGACTTCTGTCTGTTCACGTTAAATCTAACTGAAGTGAATGTTGGCTACATGTGTCAAGGGTTCGGGGAGAAAAGCAAGGAGGCAATTTGTATTTGAGCATCCTCAGTACAGAGATGCTATTTAAAGTCATCCTGCTGCAAAAGAGTGGACAGGCAGCAAATATAACAAGAAAAATGAAGAAGTCTAGGGACTGAACCATAAAACACACTACGGTTTCAAGCTTGAAAGGGGAGAGAGAGCCCAGTGAGTCAGTGGAGAGCAGGGAAGCTGTGGGCCAGGCGTCAGGGCAGGCAAGGGGCCCCAGAGGAAGAGATAAGCAACTGTGCCGATGCTGCCAGGAGGACGAGTGTGTAATGAGACTCGGTCACTGGAACTGGCCAGGTAAAAGTCACCAAAAAAAAAAAAAAAAAAAAGTTTCAGCATAGAGCAGGAATGCAAGAGTAGGAAATGACAAAGTGTCAACAAACTTTTTTCAAAGAAATATGCTGAGACCAGGAATGAGGATGTAGGATCCAAATTGCTTCTTTTTTTTCTCCTTTTTAAAAAATAAGTGAGATATTATGCACCTCTGCATGTTTATGAGGACGATACAGCAGAGAGGGAAAGAATTAATTAGCAGGAAAGAAAGCAACATCCTGAAGTATGTGAAAGGAGCTGGATCCAGTCAACAGGAGGAGAGCTGGCCACAAACGGAGGTCTGCATGATTGCGCATTTGGGACGGGAGAGAAAGAAGGAGGCCAGGACGGGGGCAACAGAGGGCAAAGAATTAGATACAAGGCGCAGAACTACTCTTCTATTTTCTCTGTAAAAGAAAAGGGAACATAAGAGAATCATGGACAAATTGTAAATAATTATAATTTTAATCACTGTACATAGTAATCAGTAATGCTAAAAAAAACCAATCTGAGCTCAGAAAAACATTTCATGCAATAAAGGTATTAACAAAACACTCCCTACAGAGCATGTTTTAGGTAAGCTAAATATTATACTTAAAATGTTTGAATTATTATTTTTTAATTTTAAACCATTACATTAATATATTACACATTGATGAAGTAATATATTCTGTTATATACTTTAATATAAAAAACAGCAAGAGAACAACTGTAGAATAACCTGAAGGCTCAAACAAGTGAATAAATATATTTTACTATTTGACACAAATTATAAAAACATCAAAGGGATAACCAGCTACTCATAAATTCAGTATTTTATCTGCATTTTGAATATAATTTATACTTATTTTAGAAGACATAGAAACTGTTTGAAATATTAGACCATAAAATTTTCCTGACCATAAAATTGGTTTTCAAAAACATTCTTTATTCAATGCAAAAATAAAAACTCACCAAAGAAATTATTTCTGTAAGGGCAAAAGTGATTTAATAGATTTTATCTAAATTAAATTCTATGTAAATGAAATAAAGTGTCAAAAAATACAAACCAAAACATAACATATTACAATGTATCCTATTTTAAGAGTCTTCAAAAATCATGTCATGTAAAATTTCTGTCAGCCATGAAAAAAACAACAAAATAATTTTAAAGTCACTGCAAGTAAGAGGAAATCTTAATCTACAATTTCTATAGATATATTTCTCAGAAAATCCTGCATGTCCTCATATAACATATTTTCTTTTGATTCTGTTTTGCACGTATATATTATTTTTTAGTTTTATCAATACATGTTTGCAGGACATAATGATTATACTCACTGTAGAGGATTTGTACATATCACATTTCAATTCCCTTCTTTTCCCTCCTCCCTCCACCCTACTCTTATTTTTCTGGCATTAGCTTCCTTTGTCTTACAAAACCGTGTAAAGTTAACTATCGTATATACAGATTGAAAACCAGACTAACAAGCCAAAGAACGTAGAAAACATGTAAGACAATTGTACTAAATCAAGGTACACTTTTAGGTACATTGTATGCACTGGATTACAATAGCTTTTTTTTCTTTCACCTTTTTCCTGTTATCTCTGGCTTTCGTTTCATACTTTATATAGAGAGTTTTTTATATAAAAGAAACTATGCAGTATTTAAGCTCCTGTGTCTGAGTTACTTCACAACATTATGGTCTCAAGGTGCATCCATTTTCCTACAAATGATTCAAGAGTATCATTTTATGGCAGAGTAGTACTCCATTGTATACAAATACCACTTTTGGTATCCATTTATCTGTTGATGGACATACAGGCTGTTTAACTATTAAGAATTGTGTTACTATAAACATGGGTATGCATACATCACAGTAGTATGATGTCTTTAACTCTTTTGGGATGATACCTACAATAGGAATAGCTGGGTCAAATGGAATTTCTACTTAGAATTTTTTGAGGAATCTCCATACTGATTTCCATAGTGGTTTTATCAGTTTATAGTCCCACCGACAATGGAAAAGTGTTTCTTTCTCCCCACAGCCTCACCAGCATTTGTTATTGCTTTCTTGGTGATAGCCATTCTTTCTGGGGATGTCACCTCAATGTTATTTTAATTTGCATTTCTTGAATGGCCTGTGATAGTGAACATTTTTTCATGCATTTATTGGTCATTTGTATTTCTTCATCTGAGAAATGTCTATTCATTTCAGATGCCCCCTTTTTAGCTGGGTCTTTAAATTTGGGGGGTCTAATGTTTTTCAGTTCTCTATATATTCTAGACACTATTTTTGTTGCCATTCTGTAGGTTGTATTTTCACTGTTAGTGCTTTCCTTTGCTGTGCTGAAACTTTTCAATTTGATGTGATCCCAGTTGTTGATTCTTCGTAGTTTTTCCTGTGCGATCAGGGTTTTGTTCATAAAGTTTTTGCCTACACCTATGTCTTCAAGAGTTTTTTATCTATTCTATCTTCCAGAGGAGTAAGTGTTTCTGTTTTAATATTTAGCTATTTGATCCATTTTGATTGAGTTTAGTACGTGGGGAGAGATACAGGTCTAAGTTTAATCTTCGGCATGTGAAAAGTCAGTTTTCCCATTTGTTAAAAGAGGCTATTTGGGGCTGGGGATTTAGCTCAGTGATTACACTGCTTGCCTTGCAAGCACAAGGGCCTGAGTTCGATCCCCGGCACCACCAAAAAAAAAAAAAAAAAAAAAAAAAAGAGGCTATTTTTCCTCCAACAAAAGGATTTGGCTCCTTTGTCAAAAATAGCACATAGCTGAGTGTGCCTGGAGTTGTTTCTCTATCCTCTTCTGTTCTGTTGCTCCAGGAGTCTGTTTTTTGCCAACACCGTGGTATTTTTATCACTATAGTTTTGTAGTACAACTTTAAGTCCAGGATCATTATTGCCCCCTGACTTGCCCTTATTGCCCAGAATTGCTTTTACCATTCTGGGTCTCTTCTGATTCCATATGAATTTTAGAAATGTTTTCTCCGGTTCTGTAAGGTACTTCGATTGGGATTGCAATGGACCTATATGACAGTTTTGGAAGAGGCCATTTTCAGTGTATTGGTTCTGCCTATCCAAGAACAGGGGATATCTTTCCATTTTCCGACATCATTTTCAATCTCCTTTTTCAGAGTACTTGTGGAAAAAAATAAGCTCTGTCTTTTCTATCAAATGCGATTTCCTTTATCTCAGGCTCTGGCTTGTCCTGAAGAACCCTTCCCGAACACATGAACCACAAAGTTGTCTGCTCAGGTCAAACCTTGGTAACACAGCTATAAACTAAGAATGGCTTATCAGGAGCCAACGATCTTCTGTTCTTCACATTCCCCTTTTGCTCAGCACCCCCTTCCCATCAATAACTTCTCCGATCATCCCATGCTGCCTGAATTAGCCAGTCTGGATAGATTGTGAACCTTTTATCCAGTCAGTGGAGAAGAAGTCAGCTACCCCACCTCCTGCCTTAGGATAAAAGAGCCGACTCCCCTTTGTTTAGTGTTTGTGAACCTATCACCCCATGCTGACTTCCTTAAACCTGTCTTGTCAAGATTCCTTATTTTGCTTCTGAGTGCATTTTTTTTCCCAAACCAGCAAATCAGGTCTGTATTGTATTCCCAACATTCTGCAGCTTTCATTGCAGAAGTCTTTCACTTCCTTGGTTAACTTGCAAATATTTCATTTTTCTTGATGCTAGCATGAAGAGTATTGTTTTCCTAATTTCCCTCTCAGAGTTCGTTATTGATGTACAGGAATGCTACTGATTTTTGATTACTGACTTTATATCCTGTTACACTGTTGAATTTGGATGTTTGTTCCATGAGTCTTTTAGTGGAGTTTTTGGGGTCTTGTATATAGAGAATCATGTCACCAATAAATAAAGATAATTTAAATTCTTCCTTTCCTATCCATATCCTTTTTCTTTCTTTATCCTGTCTTATTACTGTAGCTAATGTTTTAAGAACTGTATTAAACAGAAGTAATGATAATGGACATCCATGTCTTGTTCCTGATTTGAGTGAAAGCTTGCCATTTCTCTTCATTTATTATGATGTTGGCAGTTGGTTTGTCATAGATGGCTTTTATCAGGCTAAGACCCTCTAGTCCTATCTTCTTCAGTATTTTTATCATGAATGGGTGTTGCATTTCTGTCAAATGCTTCTGCTGCATCTACTGAGATGATCATGTGATTGTTGTCCTTGTTTTTGTTTATGTGGTGCACTACATTTATTGATTTATGTATGTTAAACCACCCCTAAGACCCCTGCAATGAATCCTGCTTGGTCATAATGTATGATCATGATCTGCTGCATTCTGTTTGCCAGTATCTTGCTGAGGATTTCTGCATTTCTGTTCTCTGAAGAGATAGCCCGTGTTTCTCTTTTTTGGTTGGGTCCTTCTCTGGTTTTGGAATCAGGGCAATGCTTGCATTGATGAATGATTTTGCAAGCACTGCTTCCTTTTTTATTTCATTAATGAGTTTGAGGAGTACCGACATTAGATCTTCTCTAAAATTCTTATTGAATTCGTCAGTGAATCTGTCAGGACCTGTGATTCTCTTAGTAGGTTTTTTTTAATTGCTTCTTCAATTTCACTGACTAATATTGGCTTATTCAGATGAACTTTTTTTTGGGGGGGTGCTGAATTGGACTTAGGGCCTTGCACTTGTTAGGCAAGCACTATACCACTTGAACTAAAATCACCGACACCATGATATTGGCTTATTTAGGATTTTTATATCTTCTTGGTTCAGCTTTAGTAGTTCATATATATCTAGGCATTTATCCATTTCCTCTGAATTTTCCATTTTATTTAAAGTACAGGTTCTCAAAGTCATTACCAATAATGTGGGTTTCAGTGGAATCTGTTGTGATTTTATCTTTTTCATTACTAGCTGCATAAATGTGGATCTTCTCTTTCCTTCTTTTGGTAAGATTAGCTAAGGGCTTGCCTATTTTTGTTTTAACTTTCAAAGAACTAACTCTTCAATTCACTGACTCTTTGTATTCCTTTTTTAGTCTCAATTTCATTAATTTCTCCCTTGATCTTTATAATTTCCTTCCTTATATTAGCTTTGGATTTGAATTGCTCTTGTTTGTCTAGGATCTTGAAGTGCATCATTAGGTTATGTATTTGAACTTATTCTTTCTTATTCTTTTCTTTTTTTTTTTTTTTTTTTTTTTTTTTTTTTTTTTTTTTTTTTTTTTTTTTTTTTTTTTTTTTTTTTTTTTTTTTTGATGTGGGAATTCACAGCTATGAACTTCCCTCTTAGGACTGCTTTCATTGCATCCCATAGGTTCTAGTATGCTGTACTGGCTTTATAGGTTGATTGAAGAAACTAATTTCTTAATTTCATCCATGACCCACTTATTATTCAAGAGAGTACTGTTTAATTTCCATGTGTCTGCATAGTTTATGTGGTTTCTTTTGCCATTGAATTCTAGTTTCATTGCATTATTATCTGATAATATGCATGAGATAATTTCAATTCTTTTGCATTTACTTAAGCATCCTTTATTGCCTAATATGTTGTCTATTTTGGAGAAAGTCCCATGTGCTGCTGAGAAGAATGTGTACTCTGTTGTTGTTGGATGGAACATTCTGCAGCTAGCTATTAAGTCCATTTGTCCAAAGGTTTGGTTCAACTCTGGTATTTCTTTGTCCATTTTTTGTCTAGGTGACCTGTCCATTTGTGACAGTGGGGTATTGAGGTCCATCATTACAACCATATTGGTGTTTATCTGATTTTTCATGTCCATCAGTGCGCTGATATTTGGTGCATACATGTTTATGACTGTTAATTCATCCTGTTGAATTGTTCCCTTAGCTAATGTGTAGTGACCTTCTTTGTCTTTTCTGATCAGTCTTAGCTTGAAATCCACTTTGTCTGAAACTAGGATAGTAACTCCTGCTATTTTCTTGTTTGCCATTATATGAACTATTATTTTCCGTCCTTTGATTTTTAGTCTGTATCTTTTTAAATTAAATGTGTTTATTTAATGCTGTATATTGTTTGGTTTTCTTTCTTGATCCATTCTGCCAGTCTGTTTTGATCAGGCAACTGAAACCATTCACATTGAGTTATTACTGAGAAATACTGACTTATTCCTGTCATTGTATTATTTTCCTGCTGCAGATTTCATTTCCCCTCTTTTCTTAGCTGCCTGTCCCACCAGGTACATGTATTCTTTTTGACTTATTGATGTTGTTGACTTAATTTTCTCTAGGACATCCTTGAGAAGTTTTTCTGAAGCTGGTTTGGTGGTCATGAATTTCTTGAGGTGCTCCTTGTCATGAAAATATCTTATTTCTCTGTCAATTGTATAGGAAACTTTTACAGGATATATGTACATCAAGATGGGAAGTTGTTATCTTCTAGGGCTTGAAACACTTCCCTCCAAGCCTTCCTAACCTTTAAGGTTTGTGTAGAGAAGTCTGCTGTGATTCTAATGGATTTATCATTTTCTTTTAAGAAATACCTTGCCCTTTTTATTTATCCTTCATATTATTTCCTCCACAGAATAAGACTGAAAAGTGTTTAGGTAAGAAAAAAGATAATCAAAACTAAATTACTAATATATTTACATTAATCTTAATGTTTACCATCAGGTTCATAAACTACCTAGTATTATACAGAAATGGAGACTAGATGGCATTTCCATGGGAAAGTACAAAGAGCTTTCACAGCATTTTCTACATGCAAGAGTTGAAGTCCCACAGCCACAAATGATGAAAAATACGATATAATACCTGTAGAGATATAAAAATTGTCAGAAAGGTTTTTACCAGGTATGATCAAAAATACAATGAATGGGGGCTGGGGATTTAGCTCAGTGATTAGAGTGCTTGCCTTGCAAGCACAAGGGCCTGAGTTCGATCCCTGGCACCAAAAAAAAAAAAAAAAAAAAAAAAAGAAATACAATGAATGTTGCTACCAAGTGTCATCTAAAATGACCATGAAGCTAAATGTTTTGCATTGATTCAGGACACTAAGGCGGTCATGACAGCATAACTGGAGACACAACAGAAGACTTCCAAAACTGCTTCAGAAAGTAGCGAGTATGATGGGCAAGTGTGTTGGAAGCAAGGGGGGAGGGGGCACTTTGTAGGGGGGTTAATGGCAACACATCTTGCACTAATGCATTTTTGAAATTTGAATACTCACTACATATCTTGATCACACCTCATGTATCATAAAAAACAGGATTTGACAACTCTTTTTAGAAAGGGCCAGAAAATAAATATTTGAGAACTTGCAAAAAAAAAAAAAATGCTTTGCAAGCCATATAGTCTTTGTTGTGACTAATTAGCTTTGGTTTGTGCCATGAAAACAGTCTTAGACTACACCTAAAACAAAGCTCATGGCTCTATTACAATAAATTTTCATTTACAACAGTGGGAGACAGATTTGCCCCAAAGTTCTTAGTTTTCTGACCCCAGATTTGAGGATTTATTGTATTTACTCTTTGAGGACTGAAAAATCACAAGTGAAATTTTACTACCCAGCAGTTTGTTTGCTTGCTTGATACTTTTTTAAACAAACTACCAAGAGAAAAACATTGTTTGGTTACCTTTGAAATATTTAATGGGTGTACAAGAACATATTCAAAGTGGGATATGTGTGTCTGCATGCACATGCGCACCACTGTCTGTAATAAGAATAAAACATTCAATGTTTCTATAAACCTATTATGTATCATGTGTAAAGGTTACTAATCAATATAAAAATGTTTCAAACGAAATTATTATGCAATATAATGTGATCTCCTTACAAAAAAAAAAATACAGGTAAGGTTACGGGTAAAACTGCTTGAACCACAAGTGATAATAATCCCACATTATAGAGAGATATGTTACACAATTTTTACCTTAAGATTATAGCTGTTATGGCTTGTATATAGATGTTGAGCCAAAGCCTCACAAGTTCATACGCAGGACTTTCTGGAGGTGGCTAGATCTAGGGTGTGTGCTGCTGGGATCAAGGATGTGATGCTGGGACTGATTCATTGTGTGTTAAGTGCCTAACCCTGGATCTGAGTGCTACCTGCTCTAAGGGTGGGTAACCTGGATAAGATATAAGGGACAGAAAGAGTCGCTTGCAGCTTGCTTGTCACTTACAGCTTGCTGATTGCTGCCTTGCTACCGTCTGTCTTCCATGAACTGTTTCTCCTCTGTGATGCCCTCCTGTGATGACACCCTGCCTTGGAGCCAGCCAACTATGAACTGAAACCTCTACAAACTGTGAGCCAAAAAACCTCTCCTCCTTTAACTTTGGGCACTGAGTACTTTGTCTCAGCAATGAGAAAAGTAATTAAAACAGCAGTATTATGCTAAATTGTATACCTACGTGGAGGCTCTTTATCGAAATACTATCAGTTTCCTGAAATGCCATCACATCAATTCATATGACTAAATTAGAAGGATAATATAACAACAATTACCTAATTGTTAAGAATATACAGTGATACCTCAGTTCAAGAGCACCTCTGTTTGAGAACAATTCCATTACCAAACAGAAGCATTTGGCAAAACTTTGCTTCCCTTTGCGAAATCCACATTGGATGACAAATACAACCGTGGCCATCTTCCCCACACAAACATAAACTCAGCCATCTCCCCCAGAATCATGGAACAAATTAAGTTCATACTGAGCTACCACTGTACTTGGATGGAGATTTTTCCTAAGGGAATCATTTCATAATTTAGACCAACATAACATGTACATACTACATGTCCTAACACAAATTCCTAGAAGACAAAAAGGTAATTGAATCACATTCATCTTTCATTTCATTAGTAATACGCAAATTAATGATTTGCTTTTTTTACAAAAATTTATTTTCTAACACATTTACAATAATCTCCCAGGGACTTTTTTTTTTTTTTATAAAAATCACTTTTAATTTACTTACACCCTATCCATATTTAAAAGACAGAATATTGCTTTCATACCACCAAACTTGCACTTTGTTAGTTTATTAACAACAATTGGTCCTTGTGACAATTAATCCTAATTGTAAAAACTTGATTCGCTTGAGAAACTGCCTGCCCAGGAGCCTGGTGGAGCATACTTCTGGGTGTGTCTGAGTGGTCACAGAGACATGACCTTGGTTACTATATATGGTCAATGGCCCTTTCCTCTCTAGCGCTGTTACTCTGCTGTTCTTTCTGGCTGCCGTGAATTAAGCATCTTTACTCTGCCATTCCCTTCCACCATGTTTCTGCTTCCAAGCCATCTACCACAGACTTACTTCCCTGAAACCATAAGCTAAGTTAAATTTCTCCTCCATTAAATTGTGGGTGTTGGGTATTGTGTGTAAGCAACAGGAAAGTTAATACAGTTGTTACTAAATTTATTAACTTTATATGTGCAATTAAAAATAATGAAACTGATAATTCCTATGTTCATGTTCTAGTAAATAAGAACCAAAAAGGCAAGATATAAAAATTATATCACAAAAAAATTATATCACAGATTATTAAAAATTCACCAGTTACCCCTATATTCAAAATTAGGACTTAATCTGAAACCTCCATAGACACTTTTATGTATTATATGAATCCCTCCTTCTATAATAAGCAATTAAACTTATTTTATATGCAGTCATTTAATGAAATACTTCTTTAAAGAATGTTAGGAATCCCAAAACATGCCCATGACCTTATTATTATGGAAAAGATATAAAGATAGCAGGCCTGCTGAGTTACATAAGTTATTATTCAATTAAAACAAGAAAAACTTGTTTATAGGTAATATTTGAAAACACAATTTTATTTCCAAATAAAGAATATTACAGAAAATAAATCAATCAGCTGTACGAGTAGCCAAAGGTAAGCACTTACACCATAAATAGCACAAATAAAATAACATTAATAATTACATAAAAATGATATGAAAATAATTTATAAAATAGCTTTTTGTTATATAACTTCAGGAGACATTTTCTTAATTTCATGAAAATGAGTTAAACTTGAACATTTGGCAAAGATATTTCATAAAATGTCTTTCTAACTGATATTCTGATTATGTGTGTACATGCACCCAAGTGCCTCTGATGGAGTTTCAGAGATGGAGACGGACAAGGTTTCTATCCATTTGTGTAAACTGTGCCATTTCAAAGTCTTTTGTAAGTCTTTCAACTTTTAGTGAGGTATAATTTATATACAGTAAGTTGTACAAGTCTTAAATGTAGAGTTTTTATATATGAATATACACATATACGTCACCAAAACTAACATAGAACATTTCTATCAGTCAAAAAGATGTATTCTTTGTGTCCCATGTTGTTCAATACACACCCTACAGGGTTCCCAACATTCTACCAATGCACAGACTTGCCTTTTCAGACCATCTACAAATGGGATCACATAGCATTTACTTCTGTGCTTATGTTTTCTTTTCAGGATGTGTGGTGGGTTGAGAATGGTCAACTCAAGTAGGAACACCCAGCAGAACTGAGGCAGCATGGTTCTGGGCAAAGAACACCCACCCGACAATTACTGCCAACACCACACAAAAGACAACAGGAGGCAAAGATTGCAGGCGCTGATTTCCCAGGAGCAGCTCTGTTGTGGCTGTTTCTCCCACTGGGAACTCGGCTGTTCTCATCAGAGGAGGAGCTCAGGTCCTCGTTGTTGTCAGGGACGGCTGCTGTTCTCTTTGGGGAAGCTTTGGTCTTCAACCTTCTCTTGAAAGTCATATCCTGGCTCCGGTGTAGATTCTTCAGCCTTTTAGTGCAGACACAGATGTACATGGGACATTGCTGTGGGCTCCCAGCCCCTGACTTGATCTCCAGCATGCAGATGTTTTGCACTCTCCTGCATTTGGTTTGTGGGTGAACGTTCTAACTTGTAAATGTCCTGTATTAAATCTGCTCTCTTGCAAACCGTTGACTCTAAAAACCGCTGACTGATACAGGATGTTTTTCAGATTCACCCGTATTATCATCTTTATCAACAGTTTTCCATTTTTTATTACTGTTTAATATTATATGACTACATCATAAGCTGTTGTCTTATATTTTCTTCTAAAATCTTTTGGAATAAATGTTTTATATTTAAAATTCTACGTGTGATTTACAAAAATTAATTTTGTACATAAGTTCCCGTTGAAGGTTTTTTCCCATCTAGATTCCTGATTCCTGATCTCCAGTTCCATTTATTGAGAAAAATAATGTATGAACCATTAATTGTGTATCAGTGTTTAAATATTGCATTGTTTCTGTTATATGAGTGGAAGATAAAGCAGAAAGAATTAAGTTATGTACCTGAACCAACTCTCCATAATGAATGTAATCTTTATGTACAGCAAATATGTACTAATACATTTTAAAATTTTAAAATGTAAAGCACTATCATAACTATATCAGGCCCATGTAGGTAACTCAAGATGATCTCAAGAGAAGACCTAATTTGATCAAATATGAAAAGTCATTTTTGCCACATAAAGTAACAGCAGGTTCCAGAATTAGGATGTACACATATTTGTCAGTGAGAGATGGGGCATTATTCAACCTATTACACCACTGAAAATTCATGTAAATATCCCATAATTAAAGAATCTCAGTTTGCCCAGCTAATGAAATGTTAGTAAAACAAATCCAGCATATATTAACAGAGTAAGACAATAACACCAAGTACAGTTTCTTCCCAGAATTCAGTCTTTTAAAGGCAATTAAAAGTGTGTTAGAGGCTGTTAGTATTGTTAGAGAACATTTATCTATGTAATTGTTTACCATTCAGACTGAAAGCAATCAAGAGTTCTGGTCATTCCCATTTTGATCAAGAAATTGCACAGAAAGTCTTCTATTACTTCCGGTACTGCATGCCTTGAAGGAAGAACTGTTTCCTGCTCCTGAAATTTAAATGTAAAATTACTTATTTTGTAAATGTCAAGGCTTTCATGAATGGTACAGTCAGGCATTTCATTCATTCTTTATTTCAACAATTTATCTCAATTATGTGCAGGAACTATTTTTATCACTAGGTATAAAGCATCAACTAAAACAAAAATGTCTCCCCTCCTATGTAATAGTTAAGTGGAGACAGAATATGGATAACTAAAGAAAAGACATAAAATGGCAGCTAAGGCTACGAAGTGCATACAGAGGAGAAAAAGCAGATGCTTGCAGACAGGGAGAGCCAGGCCCACAGCTCTATGTGTATAGAGCGGAGTTTCGTATGTACAAGTGGGAAAGGAAGATTTCATTAATAAGTGAGTTTCGGGCCATAATCACGAAGGCACAATCCCAAAGGTCAAAATACTGAAAGATGAAAATTCCCAGTTTAATATCCCCAAACAATCAAAATCCCAGAAATAAATTCTAGAAAAAATAATTTTAAAAGTTCTTTAAAAGACATTCACTGACAGTTTTACAAAGGAGGTTTATTTGAGAAACATATAAGATTTTGAAAAAACATTTCATAGTCTAAACAAAATAGCCAACAGTAACATACATATTTTTGTAAGTATAAACACTCATGTATGCTTAGGATATTCACACATGTATAAAAGTTATCAGCAGACAAACAGTATTCATAAAGAAATAGGTCAAAAATATAAAGTATGAACACATATCACTATGATGGGTCACTATGTATGCCCAGCTCTAAGACAGTCATTTGAAATACCATGAAAAGATTTAGTCATCTAACTCTTTTGTTGGTACTGATCAAATACCAGACGGCTTACCACTGCATATAAAATCACTCAAAGAGCTGAGCCTTCAAGAAACTATCTTCCACAAACACAGATGTACAACAGATACCTCTTAATTTATTGAGGAAGTTTCAACATTTTTATACACATACACAATGCTTACATAAAAAGTCAGCAATGATATAAGGTGCTTGTGGAACAAATTTGAAAAATGCATAAAACAATACCTCCAAGAAATTCTTTATACAACTTATACCTCCAGTATTGACAACTGTATGAAAAGGAAACATACAAGATAACAAGCTGTAAAAATAATATTAACAATTTAAAATACTAGAATTTTAAAAACTAACAAGAAAATTTAACATACAAAAAAATCTATTACAACCCAATATTATGGGAAACTGTACCTATGTCATCTACACGAGCTAGCTAAATCTCATGATCATTAACTCCATTTGAAGTCTTGTGTCATATGAAACTACTTCTTTCAGGGCATGGCTCTTCTTGGGGAACACACTCACATTCATTTTTTATGTGACACTCTCTGTTAATTTTTTCATGATCTGATATACGCTGAGATCAGCGTTCCCCATTTCCTCATTTTCTGTGCTGTGCTTCTATGTTGTTGTGGACTGTATGAGTTAAGCTTGATCATGTCAACTTTACCGGCTTGGGAGCTCCCCAGGGAACCGACGAAGCACACTTTTGGGTGTGTCTGGGGGTCATGGAGGTGCGATCCTGGTACTGTATCTTGTTCCCAGCCCCTTCTTCTCAGGCACTGTTCCCCTCCTCTTCTTTACAGCAGCCAGGACCTAAGCAGCTTGCTCCAACCAGGCCCTTCAACCATGATGTTCCTGCCTTGGAGCCTGCCAACCACATGCTGAATGCCCTAAAACTGTGAGCCAAATTAAGCCTCCCCTCCTTTAAGTTGCGGGTGTCAGGTGTTGTGTCCCAGCAATAAGTAGGCTGACTAATACGAAGACACTCAGGCATCCTTTGGTATGAATTCATATACAGACTGCATATTTGGTGATGTAACAGCAGCACCACGACATTGTCTTCTTATCCTGCTATCTGCATAATTATTTTCAAGCCAGTCAGTAACTTCACTGGCTTCACTAGCTTCTTCAGGCTTAATTTATTGAAAGTTCTTAGCAAGTCATTAGCTGGAAGGATTGCTGATGCCGACAAATACTGCATTTTTAAAGTGAAGTTTTCCATTGCCATATCATGCCATCTGAATTTTCTGCCAAAGGCATTGGGCTGAATGGAAAAACAAAGTTTACTGACATTATACTGAAATTCATTTTTAGAAACTCTGTTTTCACCTCATCAGTCATCTGAATCAGTCATTATGGTTATGTGATTCGACTGAAGTCCATTTTCTTCAAATATCCATATAAATACTTACACAGTGCTTCACTTGCTAAAGGTGTTAATACATAAAGAAGCAGGTGTTAATATATGAAGCAGCAGATAGGTTTATAAGTTTTAGGACCTGAAGGGGCATAAATTATATATACTCAATTAGACATACATACACAAACACACACACACATACACACAGGTGGGCACAGTAGTGCACATCTGTAATCCCAGCACTCTGGAAGGCTGAGGCAGGAGAATCCATGTTCAAACCCAGCCTGAGAAATCTAGTGAATTAAGAAGACATGGGGAGAGGGGGGAGAACCAAGATACATCATGTATAGGTACAGAATTAATGTAATGAATGTGACCATTGTATGTAGAATGTACCAATACATGTTCTTGGTTTAAAATAAAATAAAAAAAAAAAAGACATGATTTCAAAATTTAAATAAATAAATAAATAAATAAAGAGAGGACTGGAGATGTACCTTAGCATAAAGAGGCTCTAGAATCAATCCCTAGTATTACAGCAAAAAAGAAAAGAAAAAAGAAAAAAAAATGCACACAAATGCACAAAGTAAAAATAACAGGGACCATTTTAAAAGTGACATCCATTAGCCAAAGTGAAGGATGCACTAGTTTTCCACGTTTAATTTAGGAGTAAGTATGTCTATTTCTTGAAGGTCAAAATCATTTAATGCACTTTGTAACCCTGGAAAAGCTTCCATCAGTGAGTGTCTGTGACACTGAAGGTTGCTGAACCTGTCAAATTCTTTTCATTCTCTGCAAAAGGGTATTTTTTGATGACAAATATCACTGCTTGTAAAAGGAGGGGTAGTACACATTTGAATAATTTGGCACCTGCCCATAAGTAACTGAAAACACATTAATCCCTTCTCCAGAATTCACTTTCTATAACTCTTACACAGCCTTGTGTTTATGAGCAGAATTATGGATTTGGGGTTTTCAACACTCAGGATATAAATCTTCCAACAAAGTATCATTTGTAATTAGGATCCACAATGGAAAAAGTATTGAGCACAAATGAAAAAGAAGGGCAAGAGAAGGAGAAAGAAAGAGAAAAAGGAGGAAGAGGAGGATAAGATGGAAGAGGAGAAGGGGAAGGAGGAAGACAAACGGGAAGAAAGTTGACCAGAGGAGGAGAAGAGTGACTGATGTTACAGATACTGAGGTAAGAGTGCTATTATATACTCCAAAGAACGTTAAGGAGATTAGCTTGCCCCTTCCATAGCATATATAATGCTAAAAAGGAAATGTACAGATGTTTCAGTTGTTTTATTGTTAAAGAGTACAATAATGAACTACAGGCAAGGAAAGCCTCCCCACACTCTGAATGTGCACAAAGAGGATGCACAGGTGGACTGCACCTGCCAAGATCACCTGGCACCCACTGAGTCCCCCTCAATTCTTGGGAGACAGTCCCTAAGCCAAGCCCAGGGAGCATTTCAGATTCTGCATCCTGGCTGGAGGGGTGAATGCTTCAGCCAGGTAGGTCAGTTTGGGATATGAGTGCAAGGAAAAAGAGGGGAAACTGATGTGGCTGCCTGCAATTAGACCACAACTAAGAAGGGAATTGTTCAGGCACACAGACTTCACGGCAAAGCAGTCATGTGGGAACTGCACACACATTCTCTTGTAGTGCTTGATCTAGGACCCTGTTGGACTTTTTTATTTATCTTTTTTGGTTTTTGTTTGTTTTGCTTTGATTGAGCTGTTTATTTTTACACTCTCTTGTCTTCATCCTCTTCCTTCATTTGTAGTTTCTGTAGTAATACTATTTTATTATTTTTATTTGTTTCTCCCACTTTTTAAATCTCTCGAGTTCTTCCTTATATTGTGCTGTCATTCATCCCTAACTTCTCTCATATTAACCTTCTGTCCTCTCTATGCTAACCTTTTGCTCTACTTTATCCTACCTAGCCCATTTTCTTCCCACGCCTCTTCTCCACCATACAGGTGCACAAATATATCAACTTGTGACAACCTCGCAGCTCTCCTCAATCCCAAATTACACCACCGTCCTCCTTACATGTTCTCTCCCCCAGAAATATCTTCTTAAAAACTTCAACACTAACCCTTCATTCCAACTGTGAAAGGCCCCCAAAAGAATCTGATCCCCCATCTAATATGATACATATTATTTCTCCTACCTAACTCTCCTCCTACTGATTTATACTCCTCTTTCACCCATCCCTCCAACTGTTCCCCTCTCTTTACTTCCACATCACAGACCAACTGTTAATAACAATAAAGGGTGAAAGCATAAATATAAAGTTTAACATATGAAAACAAGGCAAAAAAAGGCCCCTGAAAGAAGCCAAGACAGGTACAGGGGACGACAAGGGAGAGGAAAGCAAATACCAGGTAGCTGAGATTTAGGAATTTATTGAACAAGGGGTCATGACTCAAAAGTTCATAAAATTATCATACAAAATGACAAATGTAGATATGGGAGAAACAAATAAAAAATTGGAAGAGGCGACCAAAACAGTTGAAAACATGAATGACAGATTTACCAAAGATGTAGATTCCATAAAAAGGAATCAGATAGAAATACTGAAAGTAAAAAACTTGCACAGATTTCATAAATTGCAGAAATGATCAATGTGAAAACACGGTTTCTGAAGTCAAGGACAAAAATGGTAAATTATGATGTATTACTGAGAAACCTTAAAAGTGATAAGAGAACAAGAAAAACTCATTCAACACCTATTAGACAATGCTAAGATGACCAACCTAAGGTTAACTGGAGTTAATGAGAAACTAGAAGATAGCACAAATGGAATAAAAAATTGGTTTAAAGAAATCAGAATAGAAAACATTTGAAGTATGAGGAAAGATTTTAAGATACAGGTAAGCACAACTTATAGAACACCAACTAACTCAATGAAAAAAGAAAATCCCCATGATGCATCTTAGTCAAAATTCTAGGTATCTGACAAAAAGTCAGAATTTAGAAGTTGTCAGAGAAAAGCAAAAAATAACATATAAAGATAAACACATTAGAATTACAGCTGATTCCTTAACATGAAATTTATGAGTCAGGAAACCCTAGAGTGTATTATTATTTCAAGCCCTAAACACAAACAGTTTCCAACCAAGACTGACACACACAGAAAAACTTTCTTTCAAAACAGACAGTATTCTGTTAGTATTTTGATTGGTACTGCATTGAATTTACATAAAAGTTTTGGAAGTATGCCCATTTTGACAATATGGGTTCTGCCTAACCAGGAGCAAGGGACATCTTTATCTTGACATTTTCTGATGTCTTCTTCAATTTCCTTCTTCAGAGTACTGTAAAGGTCTTTCACTTCCTTAGTTAGGTTAATTCCTAAGCATTTCATCTTTCAGGAACCAACAGTGAATGGTATTGTTTTCAGAATTTCCTTCTCATCCTGTTCATTGTTGGTATACACAAATGTTGTTCACCATATCTAGCCATTATAGAAATGCAAATTAAAACAATGCTAAGATTCCATCTTACTCCAGAAAGAATGGCAATCATTAGGAAATCAAACAATAACAAATGCTGGTGTGGCTGTGGCAAAAAGGAACCCTCTTGCATTGTTAGTGGGAATACAAACTAATACAACCATTATGGAAATCAGAATGGAGATTTCTCAAAGAACTGAAATTAGAAATTCTATATGACCCAGCTATTCCTCTGCTACGTATCTTCCCCAAAGAGCTTAAGTCATCATACTACAACAATACATGCATACTAATGTTTATAGTGGAACAGTTTATAATAGCTAAATCCTAGAAGCAGCCTGTATACCCATCAACAGATGACTGGATAAACAAAATGTGCTATCTTTATATAATGGAATACTACTCTGCCATAAAGAATGACAAATCTGAGGCATCTGTAGGAAAATGGATGCACATGGAAAATATAATAGTGAGTAAAGTAAATCAGACACACAAGCTTAAATACCATATAGTATCACTCATTTGAGTGAGGCAAAATGCAAGCAAAGAAATTGAGAAAGGATGAATAGAAATGGACAAGGGGACAGATCTCATCCAACAGGGAAATGATCTAAGAAACAAGGATGAGGTATAAGGAGGGGAAAGGGAAGTGAGAGGAATAAAGATGTGCCATGTAAATATATGCTGTAATGTGACCTAAGACAAATAATATCAACAAGGAGGACAGAGCGGGAGGGAAGGAGAAGGGAATTAGGAAAAAAAGCCTATAATTTGTACATGTGACTACTCCCCAAGATAACTGTAAATTTCAAGAATTGTAAACATGTACTAATAAAAAAATTTTTGAAAAAGCAGAAATAAAGACATTCCATGAAAAAGAAAACCTTAAGAGATTCATGAACACCAAACCAGCACTCCAGAAAATATTCGAGAATATCCTAGAACAGTGACGGCAAATCTTTTAGAGCTTTCACCGATAAACAACAGCCAGCTACAGCATAAGTGCCACAGGTTTGCCACCACTGTGCTAGACAGAGATGATGAAACCTACAAAAGCCAAAAATTCACATGAAATGAATATATCAAGGCAGGTAACTTGACAAACAACAACAAAAAAAAAAAAAAAGAGGAAAAGAAAAACAATAGAGTCATCGACAGAAAAAGCAAGTAATGTTAGAAATAAATCAACACCTTTCACTAATAACTCTCAATGTTAATGGGCTCAACTCCCCAATTAAAATAGATAGATAGGCAGATTAGTTCAAAAAACAGAATCCAACATTCTGTTGTATTCAAGAAACTCATCTTATACAAAAAGCTATTCAAATATTAAAAATCAAACGATGGAAAAATTTTCATATACTAGGACCCCTTAAAAGCAGACAGGTGTATCAATTTTACTTGCAGACAAAGTAAACTTCAAGCTAAAACTGCTCAGAAGGGACAAGGAAGGTCACTACAAACTAGGTAAGGGAACAATCCAATAAAAAGAGATAGTACTTGCAAATATATATATATATACTGAACATTGGAGTACATATATTCATAAAACAAACACTTCAGGACATTAAAGATCAACTAACACAATCATAGTGGGTGACTTTAATGCCCCTCTTTCACAAAAGAAAACAAGACACAACACAGACAGATCAACTAAAGAAAACAACTAAGAAATACCAAACTGAACCAAATCTCTGAACAAATGGACTCAGTAGATATTTGCAGAGCATTCTACCCTACTATAACAGAATACACATTCTTTTCAGCAGCACATGGAATTTCCTCCGAAACAGACCTCACACTAGTCCACAATGCCTGTTAAAAAAAAAAAAGAAGAGGAATTTAAATCACCCACAGTTACTATGAGAACACTGTGCAATGAAACTAGAAATCAGTCAGCAGAAATCACAGAAAATTTACAAACACATGTGAACTTAATAGCACATGCCTGAGTATCTAAGGGGTCAGAGAAGAAATTAAGGAAGAAATTTAAACAATTTCTAGAGTCAAACAACAATACCAGGACAACACACCAGAACCAGTGGTACACGAAGAAAGAACTCCTAAAAGGGAATCTTAGTACAATCAATGCTTGCATTAGAAAAAGAAGAGTGAAGACAAATAACCTAATGATAAACCTCAAGATACTCAAAAAACAACAATCCAAATCCAAACCAAATTTAAGGAGGGAAACCATATAGATTACAGAAGAAATTAATGAAATTGAGACCAAAAATAGAAAGAATCAAGGAATCAAAGGGCTGGTTCTTTGAAAAAGTAAACAAAATAGGTAAACTCATAGTCAAACATACTAAAGGCAAGAAAGAAAAGACTCATATCAATGCAATTAGAAATGAAAAAGGTAGAATCACAATGAACATCATTGAAATTCAAAAGATAGTACTATGAAAATTTATATTCCAACAAATTGAAAAATCTTGAAGAAAGAGACAGATTATTAGACTCACATGAATTACAAAACCTAAAGCAAGAGGACATAAAAATTCTGAACAAACCAATAACAAGCAATAAAACTGAGGCAATAATAAAATACCCACAAACAAAGAATAACCCAGGACCCAGTGGATCCACTCCTGAATTCTATAAGAACTTTAATGACATTATAACCACAATACTCCTCAAACTCTAAAATGAAATTGAAAGTGAAGGAGTACTTCCAAACTCTTTTCTGGAAGCCAGCATCAGTCTGATCCCCAAATCAAAGATGCAACTAACAAAGGAAACCACAGGCTAATTTCCTTAATGAACATAGATGCAAACATCCTCATTAAAATACTCGCATACAGAATGCAACAAATCATCAAATGGATCATACAACATGACCAAGTAAGTTTCATACCAGGGTTGCAAGAACAGTTCAACATACACAAATCAATAAATGCAATACACCTCAAAAACAATGGCAAGAACAAAAACCATATGGTTACATTAATAAATGCAGAAAAAGCTTTTAACAAAATCCAATACCCATCCATGATTAAAACAAACAAACAAAAAAAAAAAAACCCTGAAGAAAATAGGTATAGAGGGACCTTGCCAGAATCTGATAAAATCCACTTATTACAAATCATTGGCTCACACCATATTAAATGAGGAAAAACTGAAATCTTTCCATCTAAAATGAGGAACAAGACAAGGATGCCCACTATCGCCACTTCTTTTCAACATAGTACTTAAAATATTAGAAGAGCAATCGGGAAAGAGAAAGAAATAAAAGGGAAATGTAGGGAAGGAAGAAGCCAAATCATCACTATTCACAGAAGACATGCTGTTCTACACAGAAGACCCAAAAAATTCCAAAAAAAGACTCCTAGGTTCATAATCAAATTCAACAATGTAGCAAGACAAAATCAATACACAAACATCAATAGCATTCCTATACACTAATAATAAACTCACTGAGAAAGAAATTAGGAAAAAGTACTCAGGAATTAACCTTACCAAGGAAGCAAAAGACCTCTAGAGGAAAACTATACTACTCTGAAAAAGGCGATAGAAGAGGACATCAGAAAAATGGAAAAATATCCCCTGTTCCTGGAGAGGAAGAATCAATACTGTCAAAATGACCATATCTCTAAAACTGATGAATAGATTTAAAACGATCACAATAAAAATATCAACAGCATTCCCCACAGAACTAGAGAAAATAATTCTAAAATTCAAATGGAATGAGAAGAGATCCAGAAGAGCAAAAGCAATCCTGAGCAACAAGAGCAAAGTAGGAAGTATCACAATATCCGACTTAAAGTTATACTACAAAGTTACAGTGATAAAAATAGCACGATATTAGCAAAAAGACCTACTTATGGATCCATGGAACAGAACAGAAGATGCAGAAACAACCCCAAATACATTCAACTCTTTGATCTTTGACAAAGGGACCAAAAACGTCCTAGTCTCTTAACAAATGGTGCTGGGAAAACTGACTACCCACATGTAGAAGATTGAAACTGGACCCGTATTTCTCACCATGTACTAAACTAAAATCAAAATAGATTCAAGGTCTGAATATTAAAACACTTAACCTACTGGAATATAAAATAGGTAAAACCCTTGAAGTCATAGGTATAGGCAAGGACTTTCTGACAGAACTCCAATTGCACAAGAAATAACAGCAAAATCAACAAACAGAATTATATCAAATCAAAAGGATTCTGCACAGCACAGGAAACAATCAACAGAATGAAGGAACAACCTACAGAATGGCAAATAATTTTTGCCAGCTAGTCCGTGGACAGAGGACTAATACCTAGAATACATAAAGAATTCAAAACAAATTAGACCCATCAAAATAAAAGACCCAATCAAAACACAGGCAACTGAAATGAACAGACACTTCTCAGAAGAAAAAACATAAATGCCAATTAAACATATAAAAAAGTTCGAAATCTCTAGTAGTTAGAGAAATGCAAATTAATGCTAAGATTTTCTCTTATGCCATAAAGAATGGCAATCAACAAGAAATCAAATAATAACAATTGCCCGTCTTGCTGCAGTGAAAAAGGAACTCTTCTACAGTTGTTGGTGGGAATGTAAACTAATATAAACATTATGGAAATCAGTGTGATTTCTCAAAACACTAAAAACATAAATTCCATTTGACAGAGCTACTTCCCTTTGAGGTATCTTCCCAAAAGAGATAAAGACACCATATACAGCAATCAATGCATACCAACGTTTATAGCAGCATAACTCATAATATCTAAATCTTGGAAGCAGTCTGTATGTACATCAACAGAAAAATGAATAAAGAAACTATGTATGTTACAAAAAGGATAAATTCAAGACATTTGTAGGAAAATGGATACACTCTGAAAATATAATGCATGTGAAATAAATCAGACACACAAGTTTAACTACCACATGGTTTATCTCATTTGCATAATCCAAAGTGCAAATAAAGAGCAAATAAAAATAAAAGAGTGACAAAAGGAAAAAGAGAGACAGATTTTTTGCAAACAAGAAGAAAACCAAGATACTGAGGATGGGGACAGTGGGAAAAGGAGATATAAAAAGATTTAAGATGTCTCGTGTATAGTTACCAAATAAATACAATGACTATAATCATTATCTAACAAACTGAACTAAAAAAATAGTAACCATAATATCGAAAATGGGGAAAGAGGTTTGGAGAGGGAGGGAGAAAGATGGGTGGGAAACAAAGAGACTACAAAGAACAAAGAAAGGGACTGCAAAGAGCAATGGTATGTTAAGTACCTGTAACTACACTCTAAGATGAATGTAAACATGTACGTATGTACTAAAATATATGTAAGCACTGCAAACACGAACTAATAAAAAAATCTAAGAATGTAATGACATTATTCCTATTTCATAGACGAAGTAAATAAGCACATAAGGTGCATCAGGGGTTAGCTCATTGTAAATAAGGTTTATTGGAACACAATCATGCACAATTGTTTACATGAAGCACACATGCTTTTGCATTACAAAACACAGTTAACTAGGTCCTATAGACACTTACCGGCCTTCAAAACCTAAAACATTTACCACAAAGAAAGAAAACTTTATATACACAGGCTAGGAAAAAATGGAAATACTTTGGCAAGTGACATGAAAAATTACATAAAAGCAACTATATCACATAAGCCACGGTACAAAATAAATCAAATAACAGATAGTTTCTTTTAAGATATGAAAGCATCATTATCTTTTTTATAGATTTTTATTAAAATGTATCCAAAATTACACAAACTTACAGGCAATTACACAAGCTTACAGACCATACTACGCTGTGCCTTTTGCTTATAACGAACAATGTAAACAACCACATAGATGCAGCATTAAGTCACAACTACATAAAGTTACTGTAGTACTTAGTGTTACTGTTTTGAGTTTGGGTTTTTAGGTTCTTGTTTTTAGGATATCATTATTCCTCTGGATTCCCATTCCCCTCCCCCTCTGCCCTCTTCTTGCTCCCTTGGACTCTTTGCCTATTAGCTTAGATCTGACCCTTTTGCCTTTTTGTATCCATTGTTTACCATTATCGCTTAAGCACATTCGTTTTTTCCTCATTGGCAAGAAGTCAGTCAGTCATCTGTTGACCATCTGGATAAGCAGATCTAATGTCATTTACGGATCACAGAAGCAGAGTTTCCTTCCTACTTCTCTCTCCTAACCTGGAAATTGTTATATACAAGGTTATGAAGAATTTATAGAACGTTTGCCTAGAAAAGCACTGAGGAAAGATGATCTTTGTTCCCACAAGTAGTTCTTCGCAAAAGTGTTGTAGGAAACTTAACACAGATGATCATTATAGCAACTGCTATGACATTCAAAAGTGATGAACTTTGGCAAATTTCGGATGCTACAGAAAAGTCCTGACAGTGTTCACGGTTTTAAAATGATTGTTTAAAGCTCAAGCGGAAATATTTGAACTACTCTTAAAATTATTGTAAATATATTAAATGTGTACAGGACCCTATATTAAATGTTATGGGAGATACCAAACTACCAGAATACAGCACAAATGCCTTCAAGTCTTCAGTTTGGGGTTACCAGCATCGATTATATATAATGGTTAGGTAGGGGCCTATTACACAGTAATAAATCCTACCTTGGCTTTCTTAGTCAATATGCTTGAGAACAGTACTTCAGGATAAAAAGTGGATGACAGCTGGCAGGAATCGGCAAAGAGAAAGAAGAGGGCAGACTGAGGAGGGGATGCATCTACTCTATTTTTTAAATATCCCTAAGAATGCCTGACAAACTGTTTTTATATATGACTGCAGCACATCAAGTATATTCAACTTTCTCAAAAATTGTTTACATTCCGTCTAGTCTTGAACATGGCTGATCCACACACCTTGAAACATCCATACAGAACAGAGACACGATTACCTTAAATTGCTACAGTTCTTACTTATACATGAACAAGTACAATCCCATCAATATACTTATGTGTTAATCCATAGTTCTTCTGCATTTACATACACACACACACACACACACACACACACACACACACACACAGTTCCAAGCTGTTATAAATCTCTTTCATCTTTACATGTATTACTTATTCAATGTGTATTTAGTTATTATCCCCCATGTGCCAAGTGTTGTAAAGGTGTTAAGAATTAAATGTGAGTAAGACACAGTCCTATCTCCAGGAACTGAAAGACTACCTGAGTTAAACTAACAAACAGAAAAAAAAACACATTACAATATACAACCTCTTCTATTTGTAATAAAGTTAGATTACAAAAGCCTGATCATAAATCTGCAGACTTCATACACACAACCAGTAGGCACATTTATATAATTTAAGTAACACTTCTATCTCAATTATGCATTCTATACAACACTCATTATGACTTTATAACTATATTATAAGGTTAATAAAACACTTAAGAACAAGCACATTCACAACAAAGCAAGCACTATAAGCTACCAAAAATGTCCCCCACTTTACAGACTGCTGAATTATGAAAAAAATATTCGACCCACACAGACTCACAAATCTGCTGAGGAAAAATGAAGGTGACTCTGCTGTTGAGATTTTCTAAACCTTCTCAACCTTAATGTTCTCAAAACACTTTTATACTCTTAATAATTACTGAGGACTCTAGAGTATTTTTGTTTATTAGGTATGGGAGTGTATCAATCAAGAGTGTTACCATATTAGAATTTAAATTTTAAAATATTTATTTGCTTTAAAATAACAATAATAAAAAATTATATATGAATACAGATTAACATGTTTTTATTTTAAAAATCACTAAATTTTTCCAATTACAACAAAATGATGAGAAGAATCATATCATTACAAATTTTTGTAAATCTTTTTAATACTTATATCAAAGAATTAGTAGATCCTTATATATGCTTCTGCGTTTAACCTGTTAGGATATGTTGTCTTAATTGAGCTATCTGAAGAAACTCCAACTTCAGGCAGATAGCTAACTGGAAAACAGAGGACAACATAAAGCCCCTCATGGGGGTCTTGTGGACCTCAAAAGGATCTCCTGAAAAGCTCTGAGACCTACTCATTAATATGCTAAACAAAAATACAATTTGTGTCAGTCAATTAGTCTTCTCCAAAAATAAATGAATATGGTAAAGAAATGCTTTAAACCTACTTAAATTCTTTGAGGGGGGAAAAGCTCAGGAAGAAGAAAAGAAGAAAAAAGAGAAGGAGGAAGAGGCAAAATGTCAGGAAAATTAACAATTATATGACTTGAGTGACTTACTACTGTTTTCTTTAAAATTAAAATTTTAATTTTATAAAAAGTGGAATCTGGGGCTGGGGATTTAGCTCAGTGGTTAAAGTGCTTGCCTACCAAGCACAGGCCCTGAGTTCGATCTCCAGCAGCGAAAAAAAAGTAGAATCATTATAGAATGATATCAGTATAAAGTACCTATAAGATGGTACCTCAAAAATTAGTAAATGAAGAACAAAAAAGACTAAAGAATTATTAAAAAGAATGGCAATGATACACTTACAAGAAGACTCACAGTTTAGACTAGGAAACTCAGCTTAATGTAAACAGATCTTTATTTTTATAAAATGACATACAAATATCTCTACGAAATACATATACATACACACAGAAAAATACACATGTTTGTGTGTGTATGCATATGTATATATCCCTATCCTTGTATTTCAATTTGGAAGAGTCTTCAGTTTCAAAAACCAACTGACAGTACAACCAAACTATCCAATTGTTAGATTAGTAACATTTCCTATTTTCTCAACTTTTTTCAAGAATTACTTTATATATAATAAAAATACATTTTATTCTGAGCTCAGAGCACTGTACCTAAAGAAACTGGAGGTCTATCAAATACATAATTTAAGGAAAGGTTGATCAATAGGTACTAACTTACAATTAGGAGCAAGATGTTCTGGTGTGCTATTATACATGAAGGTGACTATAGACAACAATAATGTATTATACATTGCAAAAAGCTAGAAGAAAGGATCTGAATGCTTTCACATATAGAAATAAAACATGTTCAAAGAAACAGGTATGATTAACCAGATTTAAATATTATGCAATGTATACATGTACCAATAAATTACATTGCCCCATTAATACTACAATTTGTTTTATATTTGCCAGTTAAACAACATTAAATGTATAAGCTATGAAATAAACTCTCACATTTTAATCTGCATCTTCTGGAATGAAGGGCAACTAGAGTATGCTTATTTATAGAGAATATAGTAGGAATGTGGACTTTAAATTTTTTTCATTAGAAATTACCAATAAAGACAATGGCCAACTACAGACAACAGCACTCACAGACACTCACTCACTCAGACACTCGCTCAGGCCTGCACAGAGTGGAAGGGAGGCTAACCACTGGAAGAGGTTCAATGAGAGAGCAAACAGTGTTAATTGAAGACTTATGAGACAAGAATGGCAACAGAAATGATGACGGTTAAGAATGCTGGTCCACACAAAAATGAAAAAGAATGCAGCCACCAAAATTCAGAAAATGTTCATTTCACACAAATGCATTAAGTACGTCCATTATTACACACGGCGTATTGAATTATGAAGATTCTATTAGACTACATAACTATCAAGTCTATTAGACTTGATAACTACATCTGTATGTCATCAAGTGCGCACATTATTCCGGCATTGTGTCTGTATTCTGATTGGTGATTTGGCAATAAGTCTCGAGTTCACCTATTTACATAGGCATTTACCTCTTGACCAAAAGGGTCCACTTGGGCATCTACAAATATTTAGCTATAATTCACATTATCATTTAATTATTGTCAGTAATATTATTTATATTCAATTATGTATTAATATTCTTATTTTATAATTCAATATGTCTGTTGTGTGTTGCCAATACACGACAGACCAATCAAGACCAACAGCAGAGAGTTGCCCTTGATTCACACAGGAGACATTGGACTTGGACTTTTCAGCAATGCTGGAACTATTAGGACTTTGACAACACTTAGAGATACATTAAATGCATTTTGCACCTGAACAGATGCACGTGAGTTTTGGAACACCAGGGGCGAATGCTATAGTTTAGATTGAGAATGTCCCCTAAAGCCCTCATGTGCTCAGAGGCAGGGCTTCAAGAAGGTGACTGGATTATTGTGCTGTTATACTCGTTGGTGGGTCCATACACTAGTGAGTTCAGAAGTGTGCTGCTAGAAGGTGAGGTGTAACAAGAATAGGCATGTCACCAAGGGCTATAACCTGGACTTAAAAGATATCTACAGAGTTTTTCATCTAATAACATCAGAATACATATTTATTTCAGTAGTACATGGCACTTTTGCAAAAATAGACCATATCTTAGGTCATAAACCATGCTTAAATAAATATGAAAGAATCAAAATAAGGCCCTGCATACTATGAAAGCATAGACTAATGAGCCAAGAAGGCAGCAACCAAAAAAACAGAAATTACACAAACATATGGAGATTTAAAAAATACATTATTGAATAATCAATGGATCACAAAGGAAATCAGGAAAGAGATTAAAAAGGTCCTAGAATCCAATGATAATGGAGCCCAATATACCAAAACCTATGGGACACAAAGAAAGTAGTTCTAAGAGGAAAGTTTATAGCTGTGAATGCACACATTAATAGAGTGATGCCAAATAAATAAACTAATGGTGCATCTCAAAGTCCTAGAAAAGCAAGAGCAATCCAAATCTACTTCCTTCTTAATAGAAAGAAAGAACTTTAAAAAATCAGGGTAGAAATTAATGAAATTGAGACTAAAAAAAAGAAAAACCTACCAAGGATCAAAGATTCAGAGTTGGTTCTTTGAAAGCATAAACAATACTGACAAGCCCTTAGCCAAATTTACTAAAAGAGAGAAAGAAAAATACGCACACAATGCAATTAGAAATGAAAGGGATCACATCACAACAAACACCACCGAAATCCACAGCATTATAAGAAACTATTTCAAAATCTTATATTCCAATAAATTGGGCAACATCGAGAAATTCCTAGACACATATGAATTACAAAAATTGAACCAAGAAGATATAAAAATCATAAGTAACACGCAATGCAATAGAGACAATAATAAAAAGCCGCCCAATAAAGAAAATCCCAGGACCTAACAGATTTACCACAGAATTTTAACAGACTTTTAGGGAAGATCTCATACCAATACTCCACAAATTCTTCTATGAAATTGAAAAAGAAGGAACACTGCCGAAATCATTCCTGGAACTTAGCATTACCCTGTTATCAAAACTGCACAAGGACTTAACCAAATAAAGAAAACTACAGGCAAGTCTCCTTAATGAACATACAAGCAAAAATCCTTAATGAGATACTACAAACTAAATACAACAAATCATTAGAAGATCATACATCATGGGGGGTTGGGGCTTTAACTTAGTGGCAGAGCACTTGCCTAGCAAGAGCAAGGCCCTGAGTTTTATCCCCAACAACCACCGCCCCCAGTGATCATATATCATGACAAACCTCGGATTGATCCCACGGATGCACGGATTTTTTTTTTAACATAGACAAATCAATAAACCTAATACATCATATAAACAGAAGCAAGGACAAAAATCACGTAATTGTCTCAATAAAATGTAGAAAAACCTTTGACAAAATCCAACATCCATTTATAATAAAAACCCTGACAAAAATATGTATATAGGGACCTTTTCTGAAACTGATGAAAGCCATTCATGACAAACCCACAGTCAATTTCACATTGAATGAAAAAAAAAAAAAACCTTAAAGCATTTCTTCTAAACTCAGAAACAAGAGAAGGGTATCCACGCTCACCACTTCTTTTTAATACAGTACTCACAATTTTAGCTACAGCAATCAGACAAGAGAAATAAATAAAAGACATATAGATAGGAAACAAAGAATTCAAACTATTACAGACAGCTAAATTAGGTAGAAATATTATAGGCAGTCAGACAGGGCTGGGCCCTTGATGGAGTCAATATGCAAGAAAAGAACGCACTACAACTATGACTGAAAGTGCATCCACTGAAGGCCAGGCCTCAAGATAAGGACGAAATGAACTGAGCTACACACATGCCTGGGAGATAAACAATAAGCTGAGGATTATACTCGTCCGATCCAATAAAGCCTAGAAAAATATTGGTCACTCCACTGGGTGACCAGGATCCCCAGATTCACTCTGTCCTGGATGTCTTTGTTCTTTCCATGTCCATTTGCTATGTGACCCATTTCCCCATTGGATCAATATTACCTGAATGACTATACTTGTAATATTATTAGTTGATCATAATTTTGACTCATGTTGTACTCACCTCTTGATTTTGCTCTATAAAACTACCTCTGAAAAGTGTGCTCATGGGTAACCCACTCAGGTCCCCTCCTGTCTCTCAGGAGCTCCCTTCTCTCTTTCTCTCTCTCTCTCGCTCTGTCTCTCTCTCTCTCTCAATAAATTTCCTACTCTTCACCTCCTTTTTCCTTAGAATTTATTCTTTGATTTCGGAGAACACAAACTCGGCATATTTGACAGCTAGTAGGTTGAGAGTTATATTTTTTCAAAACTATTCAGGTTGCAGATGACATAATCCTTTATATAGAAGACCTCGAAAACTCCACAGAGTCTTAGAACTAATAAACAAATTCAGCAAAGTAGCAGGATACGAAATCAATACGCAAAAATCAATACGATTCCTTTATACCAATAATGACTCCACAGAGGAAGAAATCAGGAAAACAACCCCATTCATAATAGTTTCAAAAAGGAATTCACTTAACCAAGGAAGTGAAAGATCTCTATAAAGGAAACTCTCATAGTCTGATAAAAGGAGATTGAAAGAAGACATCAGAAAAACAAAAGATATGTAAACATGTGTAAATATACATGTTTAAATACCACACTGTTTCTCTGGTGTAAGAAACTGAAAGTGTAAATAAAGACTAAAATGTATTATACCGAGAAAGGGAAAAAAATGTCCAAATGGGAAAGGGAACAAGGGAGGGGGAAAGGAACAGAGAGACAAGAGAAATAAGAAATGGAAGGAAAAAATGCAAACAAAGCTTTTGTAAATAAGGAGGGAGGAGGGAGTGAAGGGAGGGGAGGGGAATAGGAAAAAAAGAAACAAGATATATCACGTACAGGTATAAATCCCCTATGATGAATGTTATCACTATGTACATCTAAAATGTACCATTAAAATTAAAAAAATTTTTTAAAAAGAAAATCAAAAGATATCCCTTCTTCTTAGATAGGCAGAACCATTATTATCAAAATAGCCACATTACCAAAAATAATATATATATTTAATGCAATCCCAGTCAAAATATTGACAGCCTTCTTCACAGAACTAGAGAAACACAATTCTAAATTTTATACAGAACCAGAAAACATCCAGAATAGCCAAAGCAATCATGAGCAACAAGAACAAAGCAGGAGGCATCACAGCTGGGATTTCAAATTACATTACAAAGTTAAAGTGATAAAAACAGGACGTCATTAGCATACAAACAGACATGTGGATCAATGAAACAGAAGAAAGGAAGCAGAAACAACACCAGGCACATTCAGCCATCTAATCTTACACAAAAGGGAGAAAAACAAACTGGAGGACAGATAGCCTTTTTAACAAATGGTGATGGGAAGACTGCCTATTCACATGCACATGACTGAAGCTAGACCCACATCCCTCACCATACACTAAAATCAAAATGGATCAAAGATCTAAATGCTGAAACACAAACGTTTAATGTGCTGAAAGATAAAACATGTAAAAACTATCGAAGACATGGTAATAGGCCAGGACTTTCTGAACAGAAGCCAACTGCACAAGAAATAACATCAGTAATCAACAAACAGGATTATATCAAATTAAGAAGATTCCATACAACAGAAGAATGAAACAATAGATTGACGAGACAACCTACCAGAATGGGAAAAAATCTTTGCCAGCTACTCCTCAGACAAGAGGACTAAATTCTAAAATACATAAAGAACTCAAAAAATTAGACCCCCCAAAATAGAAGGCCCAGTGAAAAAAACGGGCAATTGAAATGGATAGACACTTCTCAAAAGAGGAAGTACAAACAACCAAGAAGTACATATAAATGTTCAACATCTTTGGCCATTAGAAAAATGCACATTAAACCAACGCAAGATTTCATCTTACTCTAAGAATGAATGGCTATCATCTAGAAATGCAAAACAACAAATGGTTCCAAAGTTGTGAGAAAAAAAAAAAAAAACACCTTTCTGCATTGCTGATGGGAATGTAAACTCATACAACCACTGTGGAAATCCCAATTCCATCTGACAAAGCTTTCTGTCATATGGGTATCTTCCCAAAAGAGTCAGAGCCAGCACATTACGGTGACGCATGCATACCCATATTTATAGCAGTATAATTCATTATAACTAAATAGAAACAATCTATATGCCCATCACAGATGAATGAAGAAAGAAAATGAGATACATAGATATAGATATTGCTCTTCATAAAGAAGGATAAATCTGATAGATTTGTAGGAAAATGAAAGTATCTTGAGTCCATGATGCTGTTTGAAATAAATCTGACAAAGATGATTAAATGTTGCATGGTGTCTCTTATATGAGAAACCTAAAGTATATCTAATTTAAAGAGCGAAATAAAAGACAAATGATAGGAAACAGGGAGACAGACTTAGTGGAGATTAGAAGGGGATCTGCAGGTGGGGGGGGGAAGATGGGAGAGAGGGGAAGAAAAAGGTAAGTTTTAAAAACAAATCAAAATGCACTATGTATATGTACCAATACCCCATAATGATCACATTTATTATGTACCGGAAATATACTAAAAAAGTTTCAATGAAATTATAAGGACAGGGGTCCTCATAGGTAGGGAAAAGATAGGGTGAAGGCCTCATTAGACTCAGAAAGCCAGACAGCTATAATCAAATAGAAACATAAAGGCAGACAGATTCCAACAGTCAGAGAGATAAAGGCAAAGAGACTGGTTCCCAGAAGGTCCCCAGGTAATCTGATTAACATAAAGAACACAAACTCCCCCTTTTGATTCTTGTGTCTCTGCATTACCTGGCCCTAAGCCACCCACCCGTAATTTCAAAGAAAAGTCACATTGCTATGAGAAATTGAGGCACAGATAACTGGCAAGCCCAGGAGCCAACTAGATTCCAAGGGCCGACCCATGGGAAAAACTTCAATAAAAAGGGGCTACAACAAAAGGCCCACGAGTATTTCACTTTCAAATACTCCCTACTTGTTGAGTAGCTATCTATCATCTCCTTTTCCCCCTTTTTCACCATTTTTAAATAAATTGTCCTCTAAATAAATTGTCTTCTCTTAATTTAAACTCGGTTTCTTTAATTCTTTACTGTAGCTGTGTTTACGATCGCTGGGAATTACATTTTCTAACAGGACAGCAGGTCACAGTCCACCTCCAGACATAACAAAATGATTCCTACAAATTATTGCATTGAGATATCCAACAGACAAATAAATCTATATAATAGACTTCACTTTATGTTTACCTAGGAAAACTTATCCATAAGATACATTAGGAAATGCGATTTACTTAGCTAGGGCCTTCCATTTGAAATAGAACGTAATCATTTCTGGCTCCATGAAATCCTCCCTTTCAGCTTTTAAAAATTTTCTAAGTAAACAGATATTTGAAAAGGGAGACAGCAGGGGCCGGGGATTTAGCTTAGTGGTTAGAGTGTTTGCCTTGCAAGCATGAGGCCCTGAGTTCGATCCCTGGTACCAAAAAAAAAAAAAAAAAAAAGAAAAGGGAGACAGCAGATTTCCAGACTAGGGAACGCTACTCAAAGTATAGAAAAAGACTGAAATAGCTGATAATATACAGTGAAGCATCAATGTACCTTTCGGTGAGGAAGGCAAATCCTAGCTGAATAAAAGTTAAACTTGTATTTAATGTTGGCATAAGAACATACAGTTCTTTTAAAAAAGATTTTTTGCTAATGTGATTAAACTATTGTTAGGCTGGCCTGTTTCCCACTCTTCCCCAGCGAGACCCTTCCCACTCCCCTTCTTCACCGTTCCATGTCGCCATATCCGCCCCACCCCCACGGGTCACAAGTCCACCTCACCAGAGGCCAGTTTCCTGTTAACTCACTTACCAACCTACAGAATAAACAACAGACCTAAGCACAATTTCCCTTCCCCGCGTTCCCTGGCACGAAGAGTTCCCGCGCACGGGAAAACGTGGTATATAAGGCCCCAGCCCTAAGGGGGCCATCTCTCAACCTAGGAGGATGGTCCACCTGATTCCCTCCTGATAATAAACCCCTCTGCCTGGCCAGCTGTTATCAGCCAGGGTGATTTGTCTGAGCACCGAACCAAAAACCTAACAATTATGATCAATTTTTAACAGGGTTTTCAACTTTATTGGGATGTGTGTTAGCCTTCTCTCATGCTGACAAAATATCTGAGAAAAACAACATAAAAGTCTAAAGGATTTCTTTTGGCTTATAATTCCAGATGTTTCCATCTATGTTTCCTTAGCTGGCTCTAAGGCAGAAACATCATGACATGGCAGAAGAAAGCTGCTCACTTCGTGGCAGCCAGGAGACAGGTAAGAAGAACCAGAGAGTAAGCAGCCAGAAACCAGATGTAGTTCCCAAGAGTCATGCTGTGCAACCTACTTCGTTCAACTTGGCCCCACCTTGTGCTGCTGTAACCTCAGGGAAACCATCAAATTATGACTCATTAAGGGATTAATCCACCGATGATGTCAGAGCCCTCAAGATCCAATCACCGTCCCAAAACCCCACCTCTGAACCATCAAACTTCTGGGGGACATTCTGGACCTAATCATTAGAGAATGTTATTAGTCTCATGTACATTTAATTGGCATTAATATCAAAAAGCACGCCCCATCATATTCCTTAATGAAATTAGTTCATATGCCTTATAAGGAAATATCATGATATATTAACTGGTCCCTGTAAGTTGAAAACTTCTATGAAATGAAAGATATCAAATGTTTACAAAATGCTTGTATAGCTACATATGATACCAAAATCTGGGCGTGGGTGTCGAAAGGTTTTAGTTTAATCTGCAGTGAGACTAATCAGGTAGAATTTGGAAGGAAGGTGTCACTTGTTACGAAGTGATGTGGAGATGCCATGAAGCAGCCATGCCATGGAGAACAGCAATCCAAAGAAGAGTAAACTGGGCTGCTGACTTTAAGTAAAAGCTTGGTGACAAAGAGAAGTAAAAAATTCAGAGCAGGGGATAGTGTTGAATTTAATAAAGCATTTAAAGTTTAAATAACTTTCCAAACTTCCTATAAAAATATTACTGCAAAACTACAGCCTACAGTAGTGTTTAAAATTCTCACCAAAATTTGAGTATCTGTAGTCTGCTCCTGTACAAGCTGGAGTGCTCTTGCCAGATCCTCTTCGCCTTCTGGAACGCTGACATTATCATCTGGTATCTAGATCACAGAGGAGGGAAAAGCGAGCAGAAAAACAAAGTTTTAGTCTGTCCTCATCAGTGGAGGACATATTCTAAGACATCCTACAGATGCCTGAATCTGCAGACTATACCAAACTCTTTACATACTGTACTTTTTTTTATACATACATACCCATGAAATTTAATTTAAAAACTAGATATAGTAAGAGATTAGGAATAAATAAAATGAAATAGAAAAATTAATAACAATATACTGTAATAAAAGTTATTTAAAATTATGAATTATTGATTTCTGGGGTTTTCTATTTAATATTTTTGGAATTTAAATGACCATGAAACCACGGAAATTGATACCACAGATAAAGAGAGACTACTATATTTAATTTCAGAAACAGTGTTTCATGATAAAGTAAACCACCACCAAAATAAATATACTTTCTATAAGACACTGTATAATTCTAAAGACCTATGGAAAATAAGAGAACAAGCAGACAGCTTCCTCGCTTCGTTGTAACTGTCCTTCAACATCCATCCCAATAACTCAAGTTTAGTTTATGGGAAACTGTTTTATCCACATTAGCAAATGCAGTCTAACAATTTTGCTGAAAAAATGTTTGGTTATCTAAATGTGAACAATTTCTCTCCACTGTTTTCTCTATAATTATTTTTTCATAACAACAAGAGGAAATCTCTAGTTTATGATAAAACAAAATCACTAAGTGTGAAAACCTACGGATAATGTAATATAATTGACGATAGCTAACACCTATCACATTCTTCTGTGCCAAGAACTATTTTTACCCTTTACACTTAAGTCAATCTGTAACTTCATTTGGTATGGATAGTACTATCTCCATTTTACCAAAACCCTGTCCCTCTGTTTGCTCTGTCTCTTGCTTATTCAGGCCACAAATTACCAGGGTTGCTTCTATAGAGTTTCATGCATAGCTTCTGTCACAGGAAAGTGACTTTATCCTCCAAGTCTCAGGAGTAATAATAGGTCTCCTGGGGACAATGAATTAATTGACAGCTTTGAGATAAAAACTGTATTTTTACAGCAGTACAGTTAATCTAGAAGGAAGCAAGAAGCCTGAGCTCCAACTGGGTAGTGGGCATGTGGGACTCCCTGCCAAGAGCAGAGAGGATGATGGGAAATGCTTCCTGACAGACATGGCAGTCTACAGGATGAATCCACAAGGCAAGTGAAAAGAAGCTGAATCTGAAGAAAAATTAACAGAAAAAACAAAAGAGAGAGATGTATTATCCAATCAAATACTTAACCAGAATCTTCTCATCTCAGTCTTAACCAGGTGATAATACCCAATATCAGCTAAAAAGCTAGTGTTAGTTATTTTCTTAAATTGCTTCCATGTTTCAGAAAATAAAACCAACAGTTCATAAGAATGACTGCAATAAACTTACAGATTAAACACCTAGAATTAACAAATTACCTCTTCATATTCATAATCATCTTCAGATGTTTCAGTTATGGTGACCTCTGAATATTTTTGTCAAGTTTTAATCTTAAAAATATAGAATACACTGTATTAAAATGTATTTGACCTTAAAATACAACATTGAATATAACTACCTAACCAGGAAGTTTGTAAATACATGTAATTTAATTTCCAAAAAAATTTCACCTCCATATACCCTACGAATAAATATAGAAGTATTTTAATTAGTATTTTTTATACAACCCAAATTCATGAAAGCTACATTTATTTCTGTCAAATGACTGTCTAAACATTTCTGGCTTGATTCTAAGAATGCTTATAAAATACACATAATAGCATGATATAAATTAGAGAGATGTGGAAAAAAGCCAATTTTTAAAATTATCTTAAATCACACTGAATTTTCCATTTCTTACATATGTTACTCATAATATACCATGACTTTAATCTGTTTATTATGAATGAACAAAAGGCACACAATATTTAAATATAAGTGAAAAACAGTTACATGTTTCACCAATGAAATTTACTTAAATCTCACTAAATCATCTGATTCTCATCTTGTCTATGAGGCTGGAATTACTATTATGTCAATTTTACAAATCAGGATCAAAAGCCAAGGTGCCAGCTAGGACCAAAAAGATCTAGGGATCAATCACAGCAAGTCAGGCTTTACTATCTAGTACTGTCTGTCTTTATTCAGTATGAGATTTTGTTACATAAATACTTGAAGTGCTTGCCAATTATCTTCACAGAGTTCTCAACCTCTATCTTCATCCTTGTTACTTAGTTGTCTCATGAGTAATCACCCTTCACTTTCTGCCTTATCCCTATCACTTGCAGGAGACACTTAAACCTAGATCAGTTAAGAAAAATATTCAGATACCAGGTATCTGTCAAAAGACAGTATTTTATGGTCAAGCTTAAGTGTGTCTCCCCATAATAAAATGAAACGTAATTAGGCTAAAAATAACTACATAAAAGATCAAGCAACAACCACACAAAAAAGTTACACACCTCTAGTCTATTCCCTAAATTTAAATCATGCATATTAAGTACTACAAGTAGCGAAGTGCCTACTTGCATTAGTGACGTTTCCAACAGCATTCACCTCATTTTCCTGCAATCCCTTCCCCGCAGCTTCCCTGGACACGTCAAGCTTCTAGTAGCAATCTGTTCAAGGTATTTAATCTTTCATTAACATACAACTTAAAATACTTCCAACATCTCACCAATTACCAGTTTCAAAGCCATTCTGATAACTTTGAAATATTTCTTGTTATCACCCCACTCCAGGGATCAAAATCTGTATTTATTACTGCTGGATAACCAACTACCCACAACTTGAGTTCAAAGAATAAGCAAATAATGCAATTTGCCACAATGTGAATGAACCTGGAGGACATTACGCTAAATGAAATAAATTAGACAGAAAATAAACACTGTATGATCTCACTTATAAGTGGAATCTAAACAAAGTCCAATTCACACAAGTAAGAGAGTGGTGGTAGCTACCAGGGGTTGGGGGTTGTAGAAATTGGAAAATGCCGGTCAAAGAGACAGACTTTCAGGTATAAAAGATTAATAAGTTCAGGAGATTTAATGCAATACAGGCTGATTATAGTTAATAATACTATGTTGCATACTTGACATTTGCAAAGACAGTAGATTTTAAGTATTCTCAACACAAAAAAAAAACAAAGATAACAATATGAGGAGTACATTAAGTAGTCTGATTATGGAAATAACTTTATAATGAACTAGACATGTTTCAAAATAGCACATTGCATAGCCTGAAAGGAAACAATCACCATTTCTGTCTCACAGTCTCTGTGAGTCAAGAATTCACTAGTCACTCAGTTGAAGATTTTGAGCTGGGTCTCTCATTAAGTCACAGTCAAGATGACAGCAGGGTGGCAGTCATCTGAAGACCGAGCTAAAGCAGCAAGATCCACTTCCAAGATGGCTCACTGAAATTAGACTAGTTGTTGGCTGAAGGCCTGTTTTTTCCCATGTGTGTCTCTCCACAAGCTGCTTGAAGCAACTTCAAGATCCATTAGCCAGCTACCCTCACTGTTAGTATTCCAAGAGGTAGAAGGCACAATATCTTCTATAACCGAGCTTCAGAAATCATTCTTCAATATCCTACCAGTTATATAGGTCAATCCCCTTCAGCAGGAAAATACTATACAGGAGCATGACTGGTAGGAGGCTGGCTAGCAACCAAGCTACATTATGGAGCTTCAAGAGATTCTAAAAAGGTAATATATGTAAAGCATTCAAAATACCTGATTTATAGAAAATGCTAGACAACTATTTGTTATTATTTTCCTGAATCTGGAAAGGGATGAATATCTATAGCTAAATCTCTTCAATCTCTTATGCCCTACTTCTCCCACAGGTTAAGGTTAAAATGAACAGATAAATAAAAAAGACATTCTGAATTCTCTCCCAGTCTGAGATTTATATTTTTCTAATGTATTTTTACTTAATGAGATAAAATTTCCTGAAGTTCAGCAGGAGGAAATTAGTCTCTTTTCTAAGGAGAAGTGCACCTCTTGTCAGAGACAGCTACTGGAGGGTGGTTTTGATAGCGGTTTCCTGTCTTTAAGTCTCCAGAAAAGCAATACCATCCTTCAGATTCATACCATAATGAATTTCAAAATAAAGTAAATATTCCAAAATCATCTAGATAGGCTTCAAAATTATAAATAAGCAAAGCACTGACCAGTCTGTGAGCCAGAGATACAGCAGCAGTTTGCTAAACAATATAAAGAAAAAGTTATTTGTCATCAAAGCATTTGAAATATCAAAAGACATTTCTGACTCCTATCCAGTAAGTATTTTGGGCTAGGGATTTCACTTTAGGAGACAAATATGCATCTTAGATGTGGCGCCAGTCTACTGTTAGCCTAGCCTATTTCCAAGTGTAGAATCCCTAATTTTGCAACTGGAAATTTGACAATTGCAACAGCTGACTTTGGGACTGCCTGCAGAGCAGGTTAGTGTTATGAGAAATTGGTGCTGGGGACAGGGTAGACTTTCTCGGTGGCTAGCAAATTTATATTCAGAAGCCAAACTCTTAGTGTTAAATGTACAGAAAGATGAAATAAAAGTTAGAGGAGCAGAGAGTGAAAGTAAAGGGAGACAGGTAACAAAAACAATACTTTAAAGGTTCTGCTTTCCCAGGGTCTATGCATTCCATTACTCTTCCTTGAAAAATTACAAAATCAACTAACCTTTAACTTTCTCAGCACAAATTCTCTCCGGCCTGCATCTACCAGTTGGAAACAGACACTCCCAGAAGTCCATAGTCATACTTAAAAAGACAGCTCCTAACCACTACTACAATGGAACACCTAAACCAAGTTCTGCTGATTTCTTATAGAGGATTCATTATCCTCTATAAGTCTTTAGCTCTCAGTTGATCACAACATGGAGACACCTACTTGGCCCTCTACATATAACAAAGTCAAAATCTAGCCTTAAAAGTTTTCAGTCCTGCAGATATTTTCCTACTGAAGAGCTCTACAGAGAATTCATGCACTCCATTACTAGATTTCTTAAAATGCTGGTGGTAAAATAAGAACTATGTCATGTATATTTGTATCTGATGTTGTGGAAGTTTAAAACATAAAAGCAATGATACTGTGAAGTGCCTCAGAAGAGAAATAAATAGCACTGTTACAGCTAGGAGGTTACAGAGAGTGATATTGCAATGTTGCCAAGGTGAGAATTCTCCCCTTGAACACATTCTCTAAGCTGGAGAAAGTGAAGTCTTTATCGATGACCCACCCACCCCCATGTTAGACTCTGTCTAGGTATCCAGTTTGGACCAAGTTAGTCCATTCATGTTCTTTAGGTTTGAATGAGCACAGGAAAGGGGAGTGGGGTTTTCTGAAAATTTCAAGTTCTGTACAGTACTGATAGCCCATTGTCTAGTGTACTAGGAGCATCTGCTCAGTCATAAATAAGGGAAATCAGGGCCAAATGCAGATCAAAAGTGATTAGGTACATGTACAAAGTAGAGGACATCAGACCTCTCATCCATTTGTGCATATTATTACTGTCATTTATCCACTGAAGTAGCTCAATTAAATTACCTGAGAGCTAAAGACTTTAAACCCAAGAAAGTCGCATTTCGGCAACTATCATAATTGCCTTAAGAAACAATGTCAAATAACATTATACAATCAACTCTTAATTATGCATGTGAAGAGAGCCCAGGCATAGAAGGATAATTGGCATTCACAAGTAATCCTCAAACTTCATTTTAACTAAGAGTTAAAGCCTCTCCCAAGACTAAAGCTCTTCCCTGAACATTGAATATAGCAAAATTGACTGCTTAAATGTTTAATTTTGCTATCCCCTGACTACCTTTCGATTGAAAAACAAAATAGTAATCAGCCAACCAAAGAGAGATGGAAGAAAAATAAAGGCACTAGATAATTCACAAAATGTATAATAAAATTCTGGAAAATCAGAATTGCTTATGTCTGTTAATGTGAGTATTTGCAGAAATCTTTGTAAATTGCTAAACGTTGGCAGCTGTAACTCCGTGGCCTTCCTGCAAATTAAGTAAATTTCATTTTCATTTTTAAAAGTTTCATTATAGGGGTATCATATCATCTATTTCACAAAGATATTTCCAAAAAGTTATTGCATCATTTCTCATGTTAACAATTACGTTTAAAGAAATCATTTTAATACATACAAAATTGACAAGGTCCTTGGCACACCATCCTCTAGCAAAGATACCGGGTAACATTATACTTGATGTAGATACATGCAGAATAATATGAACCATTTTTTAACTTAAAAGGGAATATTACTAGAAAAGACAGCTGTTAGAGCTATGAAGAGTATAAAGCCTCATTTATGATACTAAAGCACCCATGTATTTCATTTAAAATGATTTCAAGCTATTCAAACATATTCCTATAGGAATCATTTTTGTATTCAACAAAATACTACATGTTTTTTGTAATCTTTTCACTAAATTCTTTATGACTTTCTAAAGCATGGATGTACAGTGAACCTTACTTGGAACAAAATTAAGGGAGATTGTGGCTGGGTGAGGTGGTGCACGCCTGTAATTCCAGCACTTGGGATGAGGCAGGAGGATTGCTACGAGTTCAAGGCCAGCCTGGGCTACATAGTGAAGTCAAGCTGGCCTGAAATACATAGCAAAACCCTGTCTCTAAATAAATAAATACCCCAGGAAACAGAGATTGTAGAATTTGTTTTATATCTTTAGGAATAAGATAGATGGCCGTCTCTCTACTTAAGAAAGTAGTTATGTGTTTGCCTTGCAAGCACAAGGCCCTGAGTTCGATCCCCAGCACCAAAAAAAAAAAAAAAAAAGAAAGGAATTATGCGTATTTTTCTCACAAACCCTCCCCATCGGTATCGATAGTCAATATACCTAGAAGAGGGGTGCTCTAGCCTTAAAAGAAATACAGAACCTAATTATCCACACATGGTTATTCTTTTTCTCTAGTATTTTCATGAATAACTGCCCATTACCATTTTCTTCCTATCATCTCAGAGACTTCTCAATTCATCAGGTCATCACTTAGCGGCACAAGAAAAACAAAAAGCAATTCTTATTATCGTTACTCAACAACTAATATTGAAACTACTCAAGAAGGTGATGGTACGGAGCTAAAGCGTTTTATCACTGTACGACTGAGCCACCTACAGCAGCCCGGACAGGGTAGTCTGAACTTCAGCTCGGACGTCTTCGCCTGGTTTCCTAACATTCCCCACTTGAGTTTAGAGCAGAGCTATTCTGAAAACGTGAAGATTTAGGAAAACCATTAAGTGAAAGGAGGGTTGACTCAATTGTTGGTACTGCTTTAACATAAAAACCGACCCTCCGTCCAAAAAATGTACCGAGTGGTTACTAAGTACAACGTCTCAGAAGGGCTCCCAACTCTTCAAATAGGGCATTTCCTAAAAGGAGACATTCACTGGGTGGCCACCGGGAGCTGCGGTGGCAGAGACGCCACCAGGCGTCCCACAGGCTGCACAGCTCGGTGGCCGCGGCCTCCATCGGCGCCCCCAAGAGGGAGCGCCGGCCTCGGGGCCCTGCAGGTCGCGCCACGCGGGAAGGATACGCTCCAGGTAGTAGGCGCCCTCCGCGGCCTCCGCGTCCGCCGCGTCCCCCGCGTCCCCGACGGAGGTCAACCCCATGCCGAGAGCTTCTTCCAGGACTCTCAGAGGAGAGCTGGGCTGCGTCTGACGAGCAGCCATCTGTGGCGCTCCGGGTCCCGCCCCGCGGGCCCACCGCGGTCCCTACGGGCAACGGTGTCCCGGATGCAACCCGATAGTCTCACGCAGCTCTCGCGAGATCCCCGCGCTCCTTAACCCCGCCCCTTGACTTGTGCACTTAAGAGTTCTCCGAGCCTTCCGCGTTATTTAGTTACCAAGGCAACGTCGTTGCCTGGTTACCCCGAGAGCGCAGGACGCAGTTTCTGGAGTGGACAAGATGTTAATCCGGTGGGTTTGGATTACAGCTTCTTACTAAAACACCTGGGTTTTCTTCCTCTTTGACCCTAGAGTTTCTTTCTCACTTCATTTTCTTCCCGAAATTGTCTTTCTTTGGTTCTAACATGCCCAAATTGTAGTTGTAGAGCTCCAATTTTTCCCAAGGTAAACTCCCAGAAAAGAGAAAGATACTCAGTGCCTGGAGAAAATAATTAATAATTAATAATAATAATAGAAAGGGAGGATCCCAGAATCATAATTGAGCGACTAACTCGTAAGAGCTACCAAATGCTCCTCAGGTACTTAGCAAGGCGAGTGGTGGTCACCTTAGTTTATTTGCTGTCTTTGACGCATTTATCTGTTTTTTGGGGTTTTTTTTGGTGGTGCCGGGGATTGAACTCAGGGCCTTGTGCTTGCAAGGCAAGCACTCTAATCACTGAGCTAAATCCCCAGCCCCTGATGCATTTATCTGGACGTCTGTTTTGACTTTGGTTTCAGGTGCTGGGACTTGGAATGATATTGGGAGTATCGCTTTTTGCCAAGGTAAATCCACTTACATAAAATCGACAGCGAAAAGCCAGAACCCAATACATAACAGATGGTATTTGCCTGACCATGCGCAGGCCTATTGCGCTGACCAACAACTCTTCCTCAGGTTTATATAGTGTATGTATCAGAAGCATCTTCAAGATGCTTCTTTTGCAGGTTCTTCCCTTTCTCTTGAAGGCTTTTTTTTTTCTTTCTTTCTTTCTTGGTGAATAATGGACGCTAAACAAAGACTCTAAAACCTCCTGTTTATTACCAACACCAGGAACTTCCTATGGAGGTGAATGAGAACCTTGATGGTAGGGCTAAAGAGGCTACACTCAAAGCCTGGTGCCAACGCTTCCCGACTACAAAAATCTTAAGGCCAACTTCTGAGGTTGGTCTTAGGTTGGTCTGAGGTTAAAATGAGGATAATAATACAGTAGTCCCTATCTCAGTGTTGCAAGGGGCAAGGCACCGTAACGTATCAAGAACTTAGTAGGCACATAATAGCACTAAGAAATACTGGCCGTTTCTATTTAACTTGTTTGACTTTTTTTTTTTTTTAGAATGCTCTAGGATCACAATTACACGTAATATTTGGAGAGTTCATGCCTAGTATTTATTCTTTACTCACCTTTTCTTTGTCCTTGATTTCTTACATCAAACCTACTCCTGCTGTAGGGAACTGAAAATAGAGGAGAATAATTCTGAAACTGGAGAATCCATTGCTTTTATAGAAAGTCTGCACTTTGTTTTGGAGGAACTCGTCCCTCAAGGACTTTTACTACAAACCTAGACCTGAAAAATGACCCGAGTAAAGAGTGTTCAGGGCCATACATTTCTGGCAGACCTCACAAGACAAGTAAAAACATGACAGAACCACTGAGGGGAGTCTCTCAGAACAATTAATGTTCATTTTGATTTTTTTTCTTTTGTCAAAACAGCTCTTCTTTTTCTTAGTTTTTAGATGTAGAGTAGTATGTCATCTTCTGCAGAGAGGTTTGTATCCTACTTCTTCTGAACTATCTTACATAAGGCTCTCTGAGCCTCAGTTTCCTGTTCTGTAAATATGTTTAATACCTATCTTACTAAATGCAAAGAGTAAATGAAATAAGGGATGCAAAATGCACTTATCATCACGTTTAATATATCAGATATTTTCAATAACTAATAGCTCATGAATTTAATTAAAATATAAAAGGAATATGCCAAACCTAAATTGAATATTGTATTATGAGGAATTTAAATATATATTTAAGACAAACTTAAGGTAAAACTTATTTTTAGAAATATTCAACACTTTAAAAGAGGAAATAGTTTAAAATAGAGTCATAAAAGGTAAATAAATTATAGCCATAATCCACTGCAAAAAGTAGAGAAGTGGGATTTTTGTCAAAAAGGCTTGAAACAAAAATGTCTTGGTAACTCCAAGAAGTTTACCTATGAACACTACTCAGAAAAATATATCTGTAATTCTATGAAAGTTCCAAATAACCAAGATTTTAACTGAGCTACCAACTTATGTCCACATAATAGTTTTCAAATTTAAACCACCTAAGATATTTGTGGCTCAACTACAATTTGAAACATATTTTATATAAAGACCTACCCAGCAGTGCATTTAAAATTCAAATTAAAAGAAATGTTAATATTTTATTTTGTAAACATTTTGACCTCTGCAATGGATAGTAACATTCTAAAGGAAATCGATAAAAATAATCTTAATAATGTAAATAGTATTACATTCAGAATCTTTTAAATGACTCAAACTTTTATGATGACTGCTTATATCTTAGACATAGTGTGTCTTTGCAAAAAATGAATTTGAAAAGAATCATGCCACACCATAATTCCTAACTTGCTTCTTTCATTTAAAAGAGCCCTATTAAAAGAAAACAAACCTTCAGAACTAATAATGGCTTGAGTTTTAATGCATTTTTATCTTATAGTCTTTCCTTTTTCGTGTATCTTACAACCTTCTTTAAAGTAGGGGTAAGGGAAGAAATTGCCTTAACATTTTGATGAATGAACAGTACTGTCTTTCTCTTTGAATATGTTCCTTAAAATGGTAAATAAAAGAAACCAATGAAGGCAGTAAAAATGAAGCAGTAGTCACAAAGGACAACAAAGTTTATCTCTTCCCAGCCTAAATGCTCCATTTATGTAAAAGTGAAATTATTTTTAAAAGCAAAGCCATAAAGGAATCTGACAGTGGAGGTACTCTCCACATGTGTAGTTTCAATGCAGAAAATACTCATATGCAAAATACTATTCAATTTCAGAAGTTGTAAGTATTCATATGCTACTAGTATAGCCCCAGCCACTTACTGATGCATCTGTTTAGAAGAGTAGCTGTCTTATTTTCTCTCAAAACTTCACAGTAAGTGGTAGCCAGTTTTAGAATTTCTGAATTCATAGAAGTACCTGTAATTGTGGAAAATTATAATTTTTCATCCGTGCAGTACTTATTGTTCCTTTTTTGCTGAGGTCCATTTGAAAATTCATTTCTCTCAAACTCTTGGCCCATGTAGTTTAGAGTTAATACACTGTCTCTTGGTGAGAAACACATAACACAGGTTTAACAAAAAAGAACATCTCACTTTTCTTGCCTACAGTGAAAATTTTTGGAATTGAGAAGTGTCTTAAAAGGAGTCAAACTAGATGTGGTAGGAATTTGTTGGTAATTTGGAAAAGAGACTCTTAGCCTATCCCTTGAGTCTTAAGTTCTAGGGCGGCTATACACACCTTGCAAGTACAAAGAACATATCTAAGAATTGAGTCAACGTGGAGAACCTGGGTTATAGAAAAAGAAAATCTGTGTCCAGATGTCATCATTTAAACCTGTAATATAACCACATACATTTCCTCACTCTATCAGCAAGGAAGACCTATAAGCAATAACATCCACATAAAAATGAGTACACCTTGCACTCTTATTTTAGTTTCTAATATCATTGTCCAATAAAAGGAACAAAATTTCTGGAGAAATGGCAAAATCTAGTAATGGACCAGGAATACACAAGATTACCCTGGAGAGGGACTGAGGATTTAGCTCAAGTGGTAGAGTGCTTGCCTGGCAAGCACAAGGCCCTGAGTTTGACACCCAGCAACCGCCCCCCCACACACCAAAAAATGAAGATTACCCTGGAGACATTACAGTGCCAAAAAGTTAAGAAGTTAAAAAGATCTCCCCTGCTAGAACTCTCACAGCAATGAGAGTATATCTAAAGACATGGCAGCCAACTGAAGGAGCTCTCAAATTGAGGACATATGAATACAGTAGAGATTTTAGTTAATAATACTATAATGTGTCAACACTGACTTGTTACAAATCTAGGACAATCTGAGAAACAAAATTAATGAAGTAGCATTGAAGTAAAATCTAAAGAATAAAATGAATACCTGTGAGTCCATACTGATAAAAATAAATGACCAGATAAATAGATAGACTGAGAATGAACGAGCCTTCTATGAAGAACAATCACAATAATTCACATACCTAGTCCGTATTTCAGGAGGTAGTGCATAACTGCCCAGTCCTAAAGTGTGTGCTACACACATAGTGAGTCCCTTAGGAAAAGCACATAATGAAAGGAGGAGGCCTGTGTTACAGGGGACAAAGGAGATAAGCACGACTTCAGCTATGTGATCGAGATTAATATCAGTATTAGGAAGTTATGTCGTTGGTAAGTAGCTTTGATAGGAGAATGGTACTTTGTCTCCATGGCCTTATCCCCTAAAAACCATGGTGCGACTAAACAGAAAAGAACCCAAGACAAATCTGAGTAGAAAGATGCTTAACATACCTTACACTTCTCAGAAACTGTCAACAGCGCTGACAGCAAAAAAAGTGTAAGAACGGTTTGAACAAAAGAGCACAAGACTAAGTGCAATGTGGGATCTTGGAACTAAAAAGGACATTCAGTAGAAATTAAGGACATATGAATACAGTAGAGAATTTAGTTAATAATATTGTAATGTGTCAACATTGACTTGTTATATGAGACACATATATTAATGTAAGGTATTAATAGGAAAAACTGGATATGAATTTGTGTTTATAGGACCTTCATATACTATATCTGCAACTTCATGGCAAATCTAAAACAATTCTAAAATTTAAGTTTTATTTGTAAAAAATTACTTGAACCTTGATTCTACCATGTTTTAAGCAGCCTCATCTCTTTACCTTTCTTTTATTTGAATCAATAAATTCCTTTTGCATGAGTCATTCTCTGTTGGTTGTTCTCTCCCTTGTAATTGAACAATACCTAGCTGACATTGACTCCATAGAGAATTTTTGTTACTTCCATACTATTTGTAGTCATTTTACAGCCAAGGGTTTTTTCCTTTAAAAAATCTGATATATAACAATGCAGTATTGTGCACTTAAAATATGTCGAGACGGTAGATCTCATGTTAAGTGCACTTACCATAACAACAACAAAAAAATCTGATATAATGTTCCTCTGTGCACTTAGGCCTGAAAGTACTTTTTGCCCCATACAGGTGGAAGAAATTCCGTTTGCTTTCACATATAGGAAAAAAACTGAGTGAGCTATTTTAGAAGTCAGTACAACTTCCTGTGTGTTTTCCACTAATCAATTCTTCATCTACAATCTGAAGAAAAAAGAAGATAAAGACAAGCAATAAAAAGAGTAGCAATGACAGTAGGTGGAAGGAGGGAAGCACTGTGCAGTGAACCAAGACAGGTTGGAGGGAGCGATTAAGAAATGCTGTAGCTGTGAAAGGGAGTCTAACTTTGGAGACCATCAAGACATTTCTGGCAATGAACATCTAATGTCTCATGGCCACTTCCAGCAGTGGAAGATTGTCTCTTGATATTCTATGGTTTAACATGGGGAAAGTGTTCAGCAATGTCCAAGACAGCTTTGTTGGACAGAACCTTCTTCTACGCATCAGAGGTCTTCCTGATGCCCAAATGTATTGTCCCACACTTGAACAAATAGAGCACGTTACCTGAAGTGTTTTATACTTCCTGACTGGCTGTAACATATCTTAGCATGTCCGTAATTGTCCACGCCACCAGAAAGAATGGAGGGGGTAAAACCCTCACTCTAAAATATATAATGTGATACTCAATATTTTGAGGTGATGAGAAGCAGAGTTTAACTTTTTCTCTTTTTAAAAAATAGCTCTTTAGTTTCATCCCTTCCTCCTGGTGGGAAAATACATCTGGCAGTGGAAAGGCCAGTGAATACATCAAATCTAGGATGATTAGTTCCCAGAACTGTTGGTATAGTGTTGCATCTCAAAGGATTATAAAGTCAGAGACCCACAAACGTGAGGGTCCAGTGACAAACCACAAGACCAGAGAAGTCACCAATTCGTGGGAAATGAGAGTAATGAATGAAATAGATAACGGGGAAAAATCCAAGACCCACATGTGAAAGAGAAAACAGATTGTAATGACTATAATGAAAAAAGTTGCAATTTTTATGATGATCCATTTCCTTAGTTCAGTATCTGCATTTTCATTAAACCCTACTTTAAATCTAAATTACCACTTTGATGTTAAACATTCTTTCCTCCAACTTGACACAGATACATCTGGGTTTCCAGGTTTTACACATTTGATAAGTCCTTATCAATAATGTTGTAAATTAATTGGACACAAGCAAGCATTTCTATGACTTTGGTAAAATCTCTAGAAGAAGAATAATCTGTGATTTAGAAGAATATCACAGGGATTTAGAAACAAAGATTGATGACAACAAACAAAAGTAAGAAAAGTTTCCGGAGGTGAGGATGGTACAACTATTCCAACCATTATGAAGGCTCCACTTTCCCAACACTAACAGCAAACTATGAAAATTTAGCTTGGAGTAAAGTGTTTCAAGTCTACAAAAAAAAACTTCCAATCCAGGTTTGTATAGGCTGCAAAACTATATTTCAAAATTGATGGAGAAATAAGGTATTTCCATGAAAAAAAGCAGATCAAGAAATTCCAGATCACCAAACCAGCACTACAGAAATTTCTCAAGAATATCCTAGAAAGAGACAATGAAGCCCCAAATGACAAAAAGTTTAATAGAATGAATACACTAGGCAAGGTGCAAGATTAAGCAGAGGAAAAGAAAAAAGGAAATCAGCAACAAGAAAATAATTCCATGATAGGAATAAGTCAGTACCTTCCAGCAGTAACTCTCAATGTGAATGATCTCAACTCCCCAATCAAAAGACACAAACTGGCAGACTGGATGAAGAAACAAAATCCAATGATAAGCTGTATGCAAGAAACACATACTAAAAAGGAAAACAAAAAAAATACAGATTAAAAAGCAAAACATAGAAAATAATATTCTGTGCAGCAGGAACCCAGAAAAAAGCAGGAGTAGCAGTACAAATTTCAGGGGAGAAAAAAGAATGAACCCTCACTCAATACTAATCAGAAGAGGCAAAGAATGTCATTAAATACTGGTTAAGGGAAAAATACAACAGGAAGAGATAACAATTACATACATACCTGCATCAAACAGCAGCACATAAAACTTCATAAAATAAACACTACTTGATATTTTTAAAAATCAGATAAACACCAACACTATTATAGTGGGGGGACTCAATATCCCACTGTCAAAAATACACAGATCAAGAATACAAAAGCAAAGAAATTATCAGTGTTGAACCAAACCATTAAATAAATTGATTTAATAGATATCTATACAGTGTTCTTGAATAATCAATGGGTCACAGAATAAATCAAGGGAGAATTCAGCAGTACATAGAATCAAACAATAATTCCCATACAAGATACTAGAAGCTACAGAACATGTTGAAAGCAGGCCTGACAGGGAACTTTATAGTTGTAAATAGCAACATAAGAAAACCAGAATGAGTCCAAATAAATTACCTAATAATGCACTTCAAAGTCCTCAGCAAACAAGAATAGCAAACAAGAATTGTAGTCCAAACCTAGTGTAAGGAAGGGAATCACAAAGATCAGAAGAGAAATTAATGAAATGAAGACAAATAAATAAATAGAATCAATGAAATGAAGAGCTCCTAGATATTCTTACAAAAAAAAAGGAAAGAAAAAACCAAATGAATGCAATTATAAATGAAAAAGATGAAATCGCAATGGACACTTCTGAAATCCAGAATGTTTTCAGTAACTACTTTGGGAACCTCTAATCAAAGTAGAGAATTCAGAACAAATAGATAGATTCCTGAATATATATGAATGATCAAATTTAAACCAAAAAGACATAAAAATCTTGAACAATCCACAACAGGCGAGGAAATAGAAAAAAAAAAAAACAAAAACAAAAAACAAAAAAAACCACTGAACTGCCTGTTAAGAGCAGCCCATGTCCAGAAAGACTCACTGTTGCATTCTCCAAGAATTTGAGGGACTAGCATATGCCAATACTCCCCAAATTCTATGAAACTGAAAGAGAAGGATACTCCCAAATTTATTCCTGGAAGCCTTGATAAATCTGATTGCAAAAGAAGAAAAGGATCCCAAAAAAGATAACTTAAATGATAATTTAAGCCCATTGCTTAAATGATAATAGAAGCACAAACTCTCAACAAGATAGTGGCAAACAGATTGCAGCAAATCATCAAAAAGATCAGGCATTATTACCATGTAGACTTGACCCCATGGATACAATGATGGTTCAACATACATAAATCAGTGAAGGTAATTGTTATGGTTTGTGCCTAAAAGTCTCCCCAAAGCCTCTTGAAGTCATAGGTGGGCCTTTTTCAGAGATGCCTGAATCTAGAGTGTGTGATACTGGGAATGAGGGCATGTGGTTACTAAATCAGTCCACTGATTGGCTTGGCGCCACCCTAATTCTGGCACTGTGGACAAGGCGTAAATGGCAGAAAGAAGCCGCTTAGGGTGCCCCCTTGCTTCCCTTGCTGCTTTCTGTCTGTCTGCCATGCCACCGTGCCTTGGATCCAGCCAATTATGGACTGAAACCTCTACAAAATGGGGGCTAAATAAACCTTTCCTCTCTTAACTTCAGGTTTTGGATATTTTGTCTCAGCAACAAAAGAAAACTAACTAAGACAGTAATACATCACGTAAACAGAAGCACGCCAAAAATCACATTATAGTTTCAATTGATGCAGAAAAAGCCTATGAAAAAATTCAACATCCATTCATTTTCTAAAAACCTCTGAATAAAATAGGTATAGAAGGACCAATGGGCAAAATCATACCCAGTGGAGAAAAACTGAAAGCTTTCCCTCTAAAATCAAGAACAGGACTCCGATGACAGCTTCATCCCTCCTGTTCAATACAGACCTTGAACCATTAGACAGAGCAATAAGGCAACAGAAAGAAATGAAAGGGAACTGTAGGAAAGGAAGAAGCCAAATTATCATTATTACAGATGACATGGTCCTCTACATAGAGAAGACCCCCCAAAATCCACCAAAACTCTCCTATAATTAATAACAAGTTCAACATTCCTTTGATCCACATGCCTTTTTTTGTGTGAGCACCATGCTGTTCTAACATGATCCTGCTGTTTTGAGCTACTGGTGGTACATGTATGATTGTCCCATGGGGTGGCTTGTACCACTAGTGGTACAAATGGATTGAATGACTTTTATCAGGTTGTTTTTAACTAATTTTACTGATAAATTTAATTAAAAATTTACAAAATGGAATAAATCTAGACAGTTACTTGAATTTGAACAATTACTCTCCAAATATAAGTATTAATACTATTCATATCAATGTTTTAAATTATTACAATAATGAACAGTCATGGGACAGTCATGCATGTACCAACAATAGTTTAAACCAGCAGGATGATTGAAGTCAAATTAGAGCCAGCAGGCAGCAAGACATATTGAATTACGGCCCTTTTGTGAATGTGTTAATCACAGTCCCTTTGTAGTATAACTTCAAATCTGGGATTGAATGTGTCCCGCTTTACTTTTGTTACCCAGGATTGCTTTTGCTATTCTGGGTCTCTTCTGTTTCCGTATGAATTTTAGCATTGTTTTCTCTAGTCCTCTGAGAAATGCTGTTGGTATTTTCACTGGGATTGTGTTAAATCTGTATACCAGTTTTGGAAATATAGTCATTTGATTATATTTATTCTCCTTATCCAGAAATGGAGCTATCTTTCCATTTTCTGATGTCCTTTTATCCCTTCTTCCTGCAGTTTTCATGTTAGAGATCTTTAACTTTATTGGTTAGGTTAATTCCTAAGTATTTCATTTTTCTTGGCGCTACTGTGAATGGTATTGTTTCCCTAATTTCTTTCTCAGTGAATTCACTATCACCCTATATGAATTATCTTAATTTTTGTGTGTTGATTTTTGTATCCTGTTACATTGCTGAATTTGGATATTAATTCCAGAAGTTTTTTGGTGGATTTTTGGGGGGAGTCTTCTACATGGAGGATCATGTTGCCTGCAAATAATGATACTTAGGCTTCATCTTTTCCTTATCCAGACCATTTTATGTCTTTCTTTTCCCTGATTGCTCTGGCTAATGATTCGAGGACTTGGCTGAACAGGGCTGTCTTGTTCCTGATTTTAAGGGGAAAGCTTTCCATTTTCCTCATTTAATATGATGTTGATAGTAGGGTGGTCATACAAGGCATTTATCGGATTGAGAAAAGGTCTTTCTATACCTATTTTCTTCAGAGTGTTTTTCATGAATGGATGTTGTGTTTTGCAAAAGACTTTGTATCTATGGAGATAATCACGTGGATTTTGTCCTCGCTTCTGTTATGATGAGTTATATTTATTGCTATGCATATGTTGAAGAGCCTTGCGTCCCCGGGATGAAGCTTAGTCATGTTGTATGATTTTTTTGATGACTCATTGTATTCTGTTTGCCAGTAACTTGAAGATTTTTGCGTATCAGATAGGCCTGCAGTTTCTCTTTTTTGGTTGGAACGCTGTCTGGTTTGGAGATCATGATAATGCTAGTTTCCAAATATGATTTTTGGAATACTCTTTCCTTCTTTATGTCATTAAATAGTTTGAGGCGTATTAGTTTCAGATCATCTCTGAAGTTCTTACAGAATTTGGTAGTGAATCTATCAGGTTCTAGGCTTTTCTTAGCTTGTAGGTGTTTGTTTAGTTTTGTTTTTTTACTTACTACTTCAATTTCATTACTTGTTATTGCATATTTCAAAATTTTTAAGTCTTTTTGGTTCTATTCTGGTAAGTCATTTGTATCAAGGAATCTCTCCATTTTTTCTTAGTTACTCTAATTATTTGGCATATTGCTTTGTGAAGTAGTTGCTAACAATTTTCTGCATTTTGGTAGTATCTGCTGTGATTTCACCTTTTTCATTTCTAATTGAATTGATTTGTGTCTTTTCTTTCCTTGTTTTGTTAAGATCAACTAAGAGTTTGTCTATTTTGTTTATTCTTTCAAAGAACCAACTCTTTGATTCACTGATTCTTCATTTTTGTTGTTGTTTTTGTTTTTGTTGTGTTGTGTTTTGTCTTGTCTCCACTTCACTGATTTCTGCTCTTATTTTTATAATTTCCTTCCTATACAAATTTAGGATTTGGAGTGTTCTTGTTTTTCTAGGACCTTGAGCTTCATCATTTTGTTATTTATTTGGGATCTTTTTGTTTTTCTGGTGTGGACATTCACAGCTATAAACTTCCCTCTTAGCACTGCTTATATTGTGTCCCATAAGTTCTGATATGTTTACTGGCATTATCATTTATTTTATTTCTTCTTTAATTTCTTCTGTGATCCATAGACCATGCAAGAGTTTGTCGCTTAATTTTCCTGTATTTGCATCATTTCTGTAGTTTCTTTTGCTGTAGATTTCTAGTTTCATTGCACTGTGATCTAATAATATGCATGGTAAAATGTTTTGCATTCACTTAGATGTCCTTTATTATGTAGTATGGAGAAAGTACCACGTGCTGCCAAAAGATTGTATATTCTGTTGTTGTTGGGTGGAACACTCAGTAGATATCTATTAAGCCCATTTGTTCAAAGATTTGGTAAAATTCTGATATTTCTTTATTAGTGTTTTGTTTAATTCATCTTTTTTTGATAGTGGGGCATTGATGTCCCCCGCTATAATTGTATTGATGCTTATCTGATCTTTTATGGCCATTAGTGTTTATTTTATGAAATTGGGTGCCCCATGGCTGACGTATATATGTTTATGACTAAGATCTTCCTGTTGAACAGTTCCGTTAACAAATATGTAGTGTTCTTCTTTGTATCTTTTGATCAGCATTGACTTAAAGTCACATTGGTCACTTCTGCTGCCCATACTTTCATACTTTTAATCTCCTGGATTTCTGTTTGGAACTTTTGTATGAATTCCCATTCTTTTCTATGTTGGGTGTTCATGTTTTGCATTTCTTTCTTCAGCTTTCTTTAGCTTCCTCAGATTTTTACTAGTGTCTTCTCTAGACTCGCTGGTCATTTGTTTCATCTGGATCATTATCTGTTTAGTTATATCTTATTTGAATTTGCCACGCACTGCATTGAACTGTTTTGTTACCTCCATTGATAGCCTTCCAGACTGTTCTGCTGTGTGGCTTATGACTTCCTCCCTCTAGATCCCCCTGGATGTCCATTGGTTTTCTCTGTTGTCCATACAGAGAAAACCAGTGGACAGCACCAACAGTGTCACCTTGGCTATCGTAGTAAAGTCAGTGACAACAGGGACATCAAATATAAATTGGATACTGAAAAACTCTAAGAACCACTCTTGAACCACACTTAATCAGAGCAAAGAGATCTGTGATTTTAGTGTAGACACTTAGGCAATCTGGATAGTGACCTGGATAGTGACCTGGATAGTAAATCAGACCATTTCTGCTGGATGTAGGCAGTACAGCAAAAGCTGAAGCAGACCACTGAGATTAAATGCCATCGCCTTCAAATCTACTCTCTCTAAAGGTCACACCCACGAAACCTGTCCTCCCACCACCGAATACAAGCCCTGTGATCTTCCTGGCTTCAGTTTGAGCTTTTGTGGGATCTCAAAGATCTCTGTGTAGCTCTCACCCTCTACAAGCCTGTCTCCCGAGGCTGTCTCTCACCCAGTCTCTGCAGTAGGTAATACTTCCATCCTAGAGTGGAACTCTCCTCCTGGGTGTTGGTCTTGTCCTCAGTCAGTTGGGTCATTTGGTTATACGATCTGCTGCCTTATGCCTAGGAGACCCAAAGTGCAGGGTCAGCTAACATTTGTTAATTTGGCCACTATTCTCCTGTGCAGGATGCACAAGGCAGCCAGTGTTGGGGGACAGGGCCTATCTTCTTTTCTCAGGAGATGTGAAGTTTGAACATACAAAGTGGCTGGTGTCAGCAGTCAGCAGTGGGGGAGGGGTGCCTCCCCCCGGGCTTGCACAGCAGCTGGTTTCTGCATCAAGGGTGGAGCCCAGCCTTTCTCCTCTACTAGGAGGCACGTAAGGCAGATAGTGTGGGCAGCAGGGGTAGGGCAACACATGGTTTCACTTATATGAGAAACCCAACATACAAATAAAGAGCAAAATAAAAAATAGCTATTAGGAAGTAGAGAGACAGATCTTTCACAAAAGGAGATGGAGAGATGGAGAAGGGGAGGAAGGGGAGAAGAGGATGATAAAAATAGAATTAAGAAGTACTACTCTCCACAAAGAATGTGATTATCATATACCACAAATACATACTACTAAAAATGAAAACTAAATGCAAAACTTTTCAATCACCTACTCTTATCATCCAAGTCCTCCTTTTAGCCATTATTTTTCCTTATAATTGGTTTGTATTAGTGTACTGGATAAAATATCAATACACAGTTTTGTATGATAAAGTACTTGGAATTTACACATTTAAAAAGATAGTCAAATGTATTGCATATATACATATATATACACATATATGATCATCTGTATGCTTAGTAAATGCAGTCTTGTCCATTTCTCTTTCATTTGCCCTTTCTTCCCCATCTTCTCACTCTACCTTGCCCCCATATCCACTTACTCCTCCAAGGTTATCAATGTTGAAAATATGATACATGTTCTTTTGTATTTCTCTCCAGGCTCATTTGCAACCCACCATGGCCCTTAAGCAACACCACATGGCTTCCTGTGTGTGCCAGACTATAAGATTTCAATGTCTTGATACTGAGAAGTTTCTCTGCACACAAATGTAATTAAATAGATCAAGGAGACCACAACTTGACTACCTACAACAACCTGACTGTATACTGAGTAACTCTTTGCTTCCGGGAAGAGGACACTGGTTTATTTCCTGTGTACTACAGCATTTTCTGCTTTCTCAATACTATGGCTTGTATCTATATATCACCCTAAAGCCTTTTGCAGTCATAGGTGGGGAGTTTCAAAGGTGGCTGGATTAGGGTGTGATACTAGGATTAAGGATGTGGATAATAGAAGCTCCACTCTGGGCACTGTTGGCCCTGATCAACAGGCTTACAGTCTGTATGGAATATGAAAGAAGAAGGGAAAGCAGGCTGGCTGCTGCTCGCTGCCTCGGGTGTTTGCTGCCTTTCTGCCTACCACACCATGGATTGTTTCTCCTCTGCTTTGCCCCTCCACCATGCCACCCTGTCTTGGAACCAACTGACTATGAACTGAAACCTGTAAAAACCATGAGCTGAAATAAATACTTTCTCCTTTAACTTTGCATGTTGGGTATTTTGTCTCAGCAATGAGAAAATTAACTAAAACACTTGGCTCTATCTAGGTTTTGATCCTACAGACATATTCAAACATAAATGTAGAGGGCTTTTGGTTGTTTATATTTTACAAAAATGGAACAGCACTATATTTAATTTTTCTTCTCTTATTCTTCTTTCTCAAAAATACCTTAAGGAAAATCATTGAAGCCAATTTGTATTAATAAAGTTTATTTTTTGGGAGCTGGATTTTATTCCTTGACGTACATATAGTAGAATGTATAAACCTTCCCTACATAATGCTACCATAAGCATTACTACAATAAAACCCATATACAAAAAAATCTTTAATTAATGGTGCTTTGGTTTCTATGGTGTAGAATCTACAGACTTGTGGGACAGCTGAATCAAAGGATATACTATATTTACTTTTAATTTCAATAGCTGCTATTGCCAGATGGATTTCCAAAACCAAGTATGAAATCTCACATTAATATCTGTAAGGTATAGGTGTAAAGCTTTCTCTACAATTGTTGACTTCCTCCTACTGGAGGTAAAATAACATCTCAATATTACTTCAATTTTCATTCCTCAACTAACAGTGAACTATATAGTGTCATTTTTATATTTATACCTGTTTTAAATTGAAATATTTTAAAAGAGCCTTTTATCTTTTGCCTATTTTATACTTTTTTGTTAATTTGTAAATTGTTACTGTTAAGCTTTGCCTTATTCAGTTCTGTTATAAATATTTATTCACATTTATCATCTTGTTATTGACTTTATTTATAACATTTTGAAGGAAAAACTTCCCATTTTCCTATGGTTGATATAGCCATATTTTCTTTATGTCTTCTGGATTTACAGTCTTGAGCAAGACTATTTTCCCAAATCTTCAATAATAAAAAAATTACTCTTTGATAATGTTACAAGTTTGTTTTTTATTTTTTTATTTTCCATATTTAAATCTTTAGTTAGTTCACCTGGAGTTTATTTTTGTGTAAGAGATAAAACAGATTCTAAATTAATTTTTCCCTGTATATAGCCCATAATAAGAAGCCAAGAACCTTCCTAAAAATAATTTCTTCTTTCTCATTGAATACATCCAATGATGTATATTCCATATACTGTTATAATTTTAACCAAGATTTGTTCATAAAATATTCTGTTCTAGTAATCTGTTTGTCTCTTTTTATACTAATGTCACATTGATTTGTGTGTAATTTTTTTTTATATTCTGGTATCTTGAAAGTCAAGTTCTTTTTCCTGACCTTTTGCAAACTATCATAGTTTTTTTCAAGCAAGAAATATTAATATTATTTTATAAAGTCTCCGCCATCCCAAATAAATACTACAGGATCCTGATTGGAACAGCATCAAATTTATATATTAATTTTGTAATAATTGACTTCCTCATGATAGGAGTTTTCCTATTTGCAGACACACTAGGCCTTTTCATTCAGTCTTGTTTAATGTCTTTCAATAGAATTTTATATTTTGATATTGCAAAATAGTTCTATTTTAAACATATGTAAAAATAATGAAAATAATTTACTACATACCCTTTACAAAGATTATATAAGGAAGGATGCTCTCATTTGAGAAAATATTTTGTATGAACCTTCCATTTCTTATAAAGATTTCCTTTATTTTAATCACTTTATATTGTCCTGTGAAGCATTCTCTACAATTTCACTTATTTAATAGTGGTTGAATTTAACTAGTGTTCTCTAAAAATTATTTTCAGGTAAAAAAAAATTCTATTTAGTTTTTTATTCTGTTCTAATTCATTTCTGATCAATATCCTTGCATTTATTGCTCCTTCTTGATATACTATACTACAAAACACTAAATTTAAAAAAACAACAGCAAATAGATAACAAAGAAGCATAGACCATTCAAATAAAGGTTTTAATAAATTAAGATTCTCTAACTGATTCAGGTTTAATCACTTCATATTTTTCTTCCTACAGAACTGTTAGCCTTCTATTCTTCCCATCTTCCTTTTTACTTCCTCCTTATATTTAAATTTCAGACTATTCACAACTCTATATAACTGATCTTTGGAAGAAAAAGTAGAGTAAAAATATGATAGTATTTAATATAGCACATATGTATCACTTTCTTCTAGGAACATGTTCAGTGTTATGCCCTGGTGATAGTATGCCCATTTTTTATTTCCTAATGGCCAAAGCTTTCCCAAAATATAACTATGCCAATGTCACTCTACCACCCAAAAGAGGTAAGGTGAAATTGATGCAAAGACATTAATTCTACTTTCAAAATGACCATTTTTATCCTTCCCTGATTTGAGAGTATAGAAGACGAAGACAGCAATAAGTAGTGTTAAAAAAAAAAAAAGAAAGAAAGAAAGAAACCTTTTACTAGCCTGTCCCACACTCCCTAAATAACTGGGAATTTAAAGATAACTAAAAGATCAACCTTACTTTTCTTGTTGAAATGGTATACACAATTGAATTAGAAATATTTGTACGGACTTTGTCTTAATTGCATATGCATCAGGCAAAATGATACACACTTAAAGTAAAAAAAAAAAAAAACCCTTACATATGAATATATAGGCTGCTCTAGTTTGATTGCTCCCCCGTGGCTCATGTTGATATTTAATTATTGTCATGGCAGTAGTAAGAGGTGGGACCTATGAGAAGTAACTAAGTCACAAGGGTTGGACCCTAAAGAACAGATTAATGCTGTAATGTTTGCAATCCTACAGTAGCAGCAGAAAATGGGCCAGGACACAGCTTTTAGTGGTTGATGCTACAGATTTTTAGACAAAAGTGTCATAGGCGAACATGCCTCTTAAAAAGACCATCACTTCATCAGCAGCAGTACTGCCACCCAGCAGATGAAGGAGGACAAAGACAAATGAAGATCTAGAAACTACTTTGTAAACTGGCATCTGAGGCTTGTTGGACGACAGCATAGTCATAAATACCACAAGCTTTTATAATGATTTGCATGCAGGCTGACATCAGAAAAGTTAATTAACCTTTGTGGGCCTCAGTTTCTCCTCTGTAAAATGGGACTATAAAGTAGTATATATGGCATTGTGGCAAAGTTTCTGGAATGCCTTAAGAACTCACAAATTCATAAGTATTATTAATTGTTTTTGTAAGTTAATCCAAGATAGGATGTCTTGTAGGGCTTAGCAGATCTGCCAAATTTCAGCAACTTGCATAATGATAAAGCTGAGCCATTTCCTTCAAATCACTCCCCCTGGGTTTCTGCTACCCTCTAGTTTCTCTTAACTTTTAAGGAATCCAGCAAGCAAGAACAGTACGCCTGAAGCCAGCAATTTTCAAAATGTGTTCCAGTTATGGTAAAGAAAATTTCACTAAACTAATTCATATATTATCCATCTATTTTAAAATGAAGATAATTGTCCCCAATTGAGATGAATCTTAGCAAAGAACAAGTTTAATGACTGTTCTCCAAAGAATATTACAATCTCTCAAATAAGCATCTCTGAGTTCAGCGAAATTGATCATGAATTGGCACATTCACCGAGCCTAACCTGGATTTAAGCACACTCAAAATATCTGAGAACATTCAGTCATCTAATCGTTAAATTAGAGTTGCAAGTTATAATGTTGCAGCTAATCAACTTGTAATGTTGAACTTCTGAGACCTCAGGAAACATCCATTTATCTTCTTGATAATTTAATTCTGAAAATAGTATTACTTCTACTTGATTTCAATTTGATATTTAAATAAATGTGTGAACCTAAATATCTGGTATAAAAATAATAAGATAGGAGACAAGGAGGAAAGGAAAAAGGGATGAAAAAAGAATTAATATATGTTATGTACATGTACCCACTTCCCACAAGGAATGTAAACAATATGTGCTACACTCACGTACTAATAAATTTAAATTAAAAAAGTAAACATGAAAAAAGTCTAAAACAAGGGAAAAGTCACAGGACACCATCCAAATATGGGAAATGCCAGTTGATTTTGTAGGTGTTAGTATGTTGTTTCACTTTAAAATATATTTGCTCTCAAACTAACTCAACTATATAGCCATAGAGCTGCTATAATGACGCTTATAAGATAGTTTTGCTGTTATTCGGTCTATTAGAAAATATTCAATAATCAGTGAATTAAAAAAGTCAATCAATTGCCCAGACCATTTTTCACTGAAATAAACCAGTCAAGTAATAAGTCAACTTTTTGTAGCTTGAAAACTACATCCACAGTTTTCATGCATTTTCCTATTAAATATAACCATCATTATGGTAACAGGAAATTTCCATTTGTAAATTGAAAAATATAACTTCTTTTCTTCTTCATTCATGTAATCTACCATCTGTTTGAGGGTACAAAATTTTTTCTTCACCTCATCTTTTTATCCATTGCTATATTTATCTTCACAATGCTAAGTTAAGCACTAAAAAGTTTGCGTTTCTTACTATGTCAAAGCTTTTTATAAATTATTTGAACACCCTGGTTATTTCACATATGGAAGATATTGCACTTAAGCTGCCAAAAATATTGAAAGAAGACAACATCTGACTTCAACATGACTTTCTAACGTGACCTCCCTCCAAAGAAACCAGACTATTTTCTCTAAGGCTGCAGAATCATTACAACTGGAGCACAAAGTGTAATCAATCTATATCTTATTTATAAGAAACGAAAGTTTTCAACTTAGAAGGTAAAAAACTCTCACAATTGAATTTACTTCCACACCAAAAAGGGATTAAATCAAAACTGTGACATTTTCCTAGAATTGACCTTTGCTCAGTAAATCACATATAAGATCATTCAAGTATATTTGAAATAATGAGTTCTGAGAGGAAATAGGAAAGTAGAAATAAAATGAAGTTGGAACTTAAAAGACAAAATTTAATTCTTGCCATTGTGAAAATATTATTTATAAATATTAAATATATGATAAAAGCTTGAATGAAAATAATTGATTACAAAACTAAAAGAAAGTAAACCAGTTAATAAAGAATACTATTAGGTATCATAAAATATTGACTAGCCAAACTTTCTGAGTAATATATTATTCTGGATAGTCAAATTTTACAGTCATATGATATATTACCTGTATTTATTTAAAAGAAACAAAATTTTGGCATATAAATGTTTCTAAAATGTGTATGCTTCTCTGACTACGCTAAAAATTTCTGCTGAGAGTTTAAATTTTCACCCAGATGATGGAACAGGCTTATGATGAATATCTGCTATTTTACTATCTATACCAGCTATATAAGACAAGCTGGCCTATTTTTAATTTTTCTAAATGGTAACTACTTTCTCTTACTTCTATTATTATCAATGTGCCTGCACAAAGCATCACTTTTAGAATTCACTTTCCTGTTTCTAATTAGTAAAGAATGTTAGAATTATGTTCAAAATAATAACTAATATTTTCTGGAAAAATATCACATGAAATCTTGTGTGATTAAGGTAAGTAATGTTTCTTTGGGAGAAATGTTTTTGCTTATATTCTCATGGTAAGTAGAGCTTCTATTTGGGGTAGGCAATATTGTTTGCCAGTGAATTCTATTTGAGTGAAATATTATTTCAAGAGAATACAGTTAGCATAAGAAAAATTATATATTTAGTATCAGATTCTTAATATAAACCAACTTATCCATCAAGATAATCAAGAAACTTTTAAAGAATAAATCATACCAGCATTTTAAAAATTTTCATAGATTAAAAAGCAATAATAAAATAATCATATTTAAATTTTTACAATTTATATATTTCCTATTAAGAGATAGCAAAAACAAAGAACAATAAAAAACACTCATTTTGCTCACTGATGTACTTGAAAACCTCAGAACCTTAGCTTCATAAGAGTTTTAGACTTGGGAACTTTGAAGATGATCTTCCTGGTCCCTTTCCCATGTAGATGACACCCTGATGCATAGATCAATGTGTAAATTTGTGTTATACCATAAAGAACTGGAAGCCAGTAAACTCCTATCTAGGCTTTTTATGTTGCTATTCCTACTACTACTCTATGGATTTAAAGGTAACAGAATAATTCTAATGCAAGTCAACTGTCAAATCTTACACAGAGACCATCAAAAAACTGTTAACCAAGCAAAGCAGAATGCATTAATTTTACTTCACCAAGAGATTATCTCATCTTGAAAGTCTGAGTAATATTTCAAAGGTAGATGTTAGAGAAAGATATCTGAGAATTTTAGAGACTGGGCTCAAAAGGGTTGAGGAGGTCTTTCAAGAGGGGAAGAGTCAGAGCTGACCAAATTAATGTCTAATAGTTTAGAATTAGAAGGATGAGAGTTTTAAAATATCTTGATGAACCAGTCAATGCCCCATTACTGAGTTATTGGTTCATGCAAGCAAATTCAGTGAGATAGCTATTTGCCCAGATGAGCAAACTGCTTGCCCACTCCCCCCCAAAAAAAATACTTTCCAAAAATTTACTTGAAGCAAACAGCCAAGTTATTTATTGATTTGGGTCCTGATTTAAAATGTCTTGGCTTAAGGTAATGTTGACACGGGTCCTTTCAGATTATTTTCTGATTTTCAGCACATAATTTCATCAGTTCATCTCTCTCTCTCTCTCTCTCTCTCTCTCTCTCTCTCTCTCTCTCTCTCTCTTTTTTTATTACCAAAAGGAAGCCAAAGCTCTCACTAAACAATAAGAGCATCTTGAAACTTTTATCAATTCAGCTGTTGCTACAAATAGTATGATCTTATGAACTACTCCAGAACTCAAGGCAGACGAATAAGACTGTATTTTGTGTATATGCACATGTGAGCCAGCCAGTGACAGCTGATGTAGGTTTGGGTCAGCTGGCCTGGACTCCAAATTTGGACTGAATCAAACCTTTTAACATGTGTCCTTCGTTCTCCCCGAACAAAAGGCTACAAAAGAGCACGCTCTTCTTGAGCAAAAAGGAAGCGCATAAGAGGACAAATCCAAGTCCTCTAGCATGTTTCAAGTGTTTGCACACGCCACATCTACTTAAATCTCCATTGGCCAAAGTAAAACTAAAAGGTCAAGTCCAAAAGTATGCCGAGAATAAAGCCCCAAAATCAAGACAAAAAATAAAAACATGAAAAAGAAGCAAAAAGTAAAAACTACCTGCTGTGAGGTCATAGCTAAGACTGAAGAATGGGGCCCGGTCATTCAATCCACCAAATAAATCCTTTGAAGGAAATGCTCTTAAACATTACCTTCAACTAGCCCAGAGATACAAGAATACTAATGCAATGTTGTTTGACAAATTAGAAAGCTTCTGTGCAGGCACAGAAAACTCTTATATCTGACTCTCCTGTATAGTTTCTGCTCATGCCAGTCATTGTAATATCCACAAATCAGTCTATGGCTCGTTAGAGTTAGAATGTATTGAAAATTTTTGGCATTAGGTCAATCAAGGAAAACAGAAAATCCCAAAATTCTGATTTTCTTTGTGTGTGTGTGTGTGTGTGTGTGTGTGCTGGGGATTGAACTCAGGGCCTGTGTTTGCAAGGCAAGCACTCTAACCGCTGAGCTAAATTCCCAGCCCTCAAAATTCTGATTTTTAATGAGATTGTTTCTATGTTAAATCACTTCAATGTGCCAAATAAATCTACCAACTTATAATGAATCCATGAGAACCTTACAGAATTTATAACTCCCTGAGATAAAGCAGTTCCAGTGACCTTTGACTGTTCAAATATCCCAAAAAGAGCTATCACTGTTCAAGTTATAGCTTTCCTTCTTTCCAACGTCTCAATTGCTACTTTCAAAACAATGATGTCCTTTTACTTCTGAGAGACTACACCACGGTTTTGGTATAACTACATAAAAAAACTAATTAGTATGAATTATGAAATGCAACATATTTAACATTCACAGTAAAGTAAGTTAATAATCCATGTCAAATTATCAGTGTATAGTTAGAGTTTAATTCTTATTTTTAAAAGTGATAATTCTGAAGTAGTCTTGGCCATAAGGCCAAATGTCAACCAAAAAAATGAGAGTGTCAGATAATTATAGCTACAGTTGACCTGTGGTCAAGCCCCTAGAGGAGTATAACCTATGACCTGTTGTTACAGCGCCTTTTCCCTTTCATGACAATGCCTATAATTTATTAATCCTATATAATGAATAAATGATAAGGAAAAGAATAGGAAGAATAAGCAATATCACTAAGATTCAACATCACATTAAGAAAGTAACTATTCAGATGCTAAATTTTAATTCTAAAAGTTGGCCCAGAGTTAATAGCTCTCCAGAACAATAACATCAGTATTCCTGCACTATACTAGAACACCACACACTTAAAAAATTATGCATACTAAATACGAAAACAAAGAAATATGCTAAATCACAGCTGCTTTTTGCCTTTTCCTTATTGTTATTTTTAAATATTATAAAATATTTCTATGGAATTTTAATATTACTAATAATATCATCTCACATCTGTTTAGATGGTTATTATCAAAAATAAATGATAAGTAATGGCATTAATGTTGAGAATTGAAATTCTGTACATCATTTGTGGGACTATAAAATGGTATAGCCACAGTGCAAAACAGTATAGCGTTTCCTCCAAAAATTAAAAATAGAACTACCATAGGATCTAGCAATTTCACTCCTGAGTATATAACAAAAAGAAATAAAATCACTAGCTCCAAGAAATAGCTACCTGTCAATACTTACTGCACTATCATTCACAATGGTTAAATATGGGAAGAAAAAAACTAAATGTTCATCAATAAATGAATTGTGTGTGTATGAACACACAAAGAAAGATGGAAATTCTTACACCTATAAAGGTGGAAATTCTTCCATATGAGACACCACAGATGAACCTAGAGAACATTATGTTAAGTGAAATAAGCCAGACACAAAAAAGACGAATACTGATCTGTCTTAAATGCAGAATCTAAAAATCTTCAACTCATAGAAACAGATAGTAGAGGTCAAACAGTGGGAGAAATGGGGATATTGGTCAAAAAGCACCAGCTTTCAGTTATAAAATGGGCAAATTCTGGAGACCTGAGGTACAGCATGGCGACTATAGTTAATAATAATTATTACATGTTGAAATCTGTAGAATGTGGATTCTATATATTTTCACTCAAAAAGGTAACTATGTGAAGTGATAATATGTTAACTAGCTTGGTTGTCATCATCATTTTACAATGTATATGTGTGTGCTCATGTGTATCAAAACATCATGTTGTACACCTTAAATCTTTAGTTTTTGTTAAAGTTATTTGGTAAGTCATCAACAACCAGATTTCTAAACCACAGCCATATAAATGTATATATCTAGTTATATCTACAACATTTTATGAATTTAATATACCTGAAACTTTCCTTCACTTAAGTACCCAGTTCAGGAATATTTATTACTAAAATTAGGCCCACATCTACTTCTTGTATCTGTGTTAATAAAATGAAGACAGAGCTATCTGGCTTGTTAATGCTAAGAATACTTTTAGTGACTTCATGATCCACAGAGGCCACCCAGGATTGGTGTATGCACTTTCTCTATTCTTGCTGAAAGAAATGCTTTTCCATGGAAACCTATAGAAGCAAGGTCATTTTTTGCATCATAGTAGTTTCTTGGTTCCCTCTCAATCCAATCCCTTCCAGTACCTCAACAACCTATATCCAGGCAGTGTCGTTACCAGGTGAAGAGAAATGGAGCTTTTGGTATTTTATGTTCTACAGCAGTTCAGCTCTAAAAACTCTAGATGTGTCACAGCTCTTGACTATTTCAGGTCTGAGTGTGCTATTACAATTCCATGTCCTCCCCAGATGTCGGGAACCTTACAGCAGACTCCCAAATTCTATAAATCTCACAGAGAAACTAAAACTAAAAAGATCTCCATCAACTTATGGTCATAAACACCAAATAGGTTGTGAAAAAAATGAAAATCTCGTTGAGGAATGCTTCAATAGAGGGAGACCAGGGAAATACCTGTTCTTGGGGGAAATTTCTCCAGCATAAAGGCAAAAAGAAACAGAGGAAGAGAGTCCCCAAAGTAGCTTTATTATGCAAGTCAATTACCAAAGGCAGTTCACTCTGTTTGTTTGGCTATCAGGCTACAGAAAATCTATTTGAACATAGATTCCCAACACAATGAGATCCTTTAAATTACAAATATTGTATGGTAATGAGAATAAGAGGAATATTAAAAAGAGAAAATCCTATGAAACACAGGTTTTCTCCAGTTTTGCAGATGATGAAATTGCAGCGATGTTAAGCGCTTTCCTGAGGACACCAAGGAGCCAAAAGACGGTGCTGGGATTAGACAAGATCAGGTTTACTCAGGGTCATGTGGTTTTAGACTCTGCTTGATTGGAACCCTGATGGTTTCTCCAAACAACTTGTTTCTTTTACATGTGAGTAGTAGCAAAAAATCCCAGTGACTGCCTCACCAATTCTCATCTGTCCTGGAGAATGTCCTCGGCTAATAATTCCCATTGTTTCATGTGCTGAGTCCTTGTTATATACTGGGCATTACACTAAACACTTTGTATGGTCTAGACTAGTATTATGGCTTGTATCTAGATGCCACCCCTCCAAGGCCTCAGACCCCCACGGGCCCCAAGGCCTCATCATAGGTGGGACTTTTCAAAGGTGGCTGGATCTAGGGTGTGTGAATATGAATTAAAAGTGTGTGATAACTAAATTAGTCCACTGATCGGTTTAGCATAGCTCAGGATGTAGATAATGGGAAGGCCCAGTCTGAGTGTGGGTGGCACAATCCAGTAGGTTTGAGGCCCACATGGGATAAAAGGGAAAGGGAGGCTTACTGCTTGCTGCCTCCTGCCTGCCCCACCATGAACTCTTTCTCATCTGCTTTACCCCTTTATGCCATGCCACCGTGCTTTGGCGACAGCTGGCTGCAGACTGAAACCTCTACGAACTGTGAGCTAAAATAAACCCTTCCTCCTTTATCTTTGTGTATCAGGTATTTTGTCCCAGCAACAAGAAAAGTAACTAAGACAAATTATATCCTACAATTTAAATACTAACATCTCTGTCTTGTAGATTAGAAATGGGGTAAAGAATAATTCAGTAATTGTGACATTCCCTTAAACAAATGTTTAACATATGCATCAAATTAGGAACTGACCCAAGCAAAATTGAAAGTTTTAGCCACATAAGAACTTGCAGTTTTATTTATAATACATAAGAACTGGAATTACTCCATTGTTCACCAAAAGACGAATGAGAAAGAAATCATTTCTGAACATTCAGCCCTACAACAACATGGATGCATCTCCAAAATGTTCTGCTCAGCAAAAAGAATAAAATTGTGTATACTGGATGATTACATCTATATGTAAGGATGGCCAAAGGGGGCATGAATATGTTCAAAATACATTATACTTAGTGAAACTCCCTAAAAAATGTGAAATTTGTCAGGGGGTGAGAGGGGTAATGGAGGAGAATTAACAAAGTATGTTCATGTACAACTTTGCCAAAATGAAGCCCATTAATCTGTATAAACAAGAGGAACTAAGAAAAAATGTGGGGAAATAAATAAAATGCCACATAAATGGTGCGTATACAATTAAAAAAAAAAAAAAGAAGAAGAGAAATCCAACTAGGATACCCAGAAAGGGTAGAATGGTTTGAAAACAGAGAGCCTAGGAGTTTTGCAATAGTACAAAAGATAATAGGGTAAAGATGGGTTTGGTGACAGGGTGGGGAGAGCAAGGAGGGAGATATTTCCACAAAAATCTTACAGAAAGCAGAAAGTCTGGAGCAAACAGATATGACATTTTTGTTATATCTATGATTTCTATCAATTGAGCAATTGCTCAATTAAAGTATATTTCCTTCTCAAAAAGCAAAAATAAAGAAATCTCTATTTTCTTTCTTTAATCAATTTTATTGATACGTTTTTGGCATACATAATGATCACATTCATCATAGGGAACTGGTATCTGTACATAATATATCATAATTTTCTTTTTTCCCATTCTCCCCTCCCTTTAACTGTTCTTCCCCTCCCCACTTACAAAACTTCATTTCTATTGCTTTCCTTCCATTCTTTTTTTAAATCCTTTTCCCCTTATTTCCCTTCACCCTCTTTCCTCCTTTGTTCCCCCTCCCATTTGAACATTGTCTTCCTACTTCCCAATATGTACTCCCCATTTTGCTCCTCATTTACTCTTTGGGTTTCTCACACAAGAGAAATAATATGATATTTAAATATGTGCGTCCAATTTATTTCACTTAAAATTATGTTCTCAAGGCGCATCCATTTACCTAAAATGTCTCAAGTTTATTCTTCTTTATGGCAGAGTCATATTCCATTGTATATAAAAACCACATTTTCTTTATTCATCATCCATCGATGGGCATATGGGCTGTTTCCAAGATTTAATTATTATAAATTGGGCTGCCATAAACATGGGTGTGCATACACTGCTCTGGTCTGATGCTTTTAACTCTTTGGGGAAGATACCTAGAAGGGGAAAAGCTGGGTCAAATGGAACCTCTAGTTTCGGTTTTTTGAGGACTCTCCATACTAACTTCCATAATGCTTGTACCAGTTTATACTCCCACCAACAGTGGAGAAGAGTTCCTTTTTCCTCACATCCTTGCTAGCATTTGTTATTGGTTGATTTCTTGATGATAGCCATTCTTAATGGAGTGAGATGGAGTCTCAGTGTGTTCCAAATTGGATTTTATGAATAACCAGTGATAGTGAACATTTTTTCATATATTTACTTGCTGTTTGTACTTCTTCAGCTGAGAAGTGTCTATTCATCTCAGATGCCCATTTTTAAGTGGGTCTTTAAATTTTAACAGGATCTGATTTTTTTTTTAGTTGCTTCATTTATTCTAGGTGTTAGCCCTTTGTCTGAGGAATAGCTGGTAAAAATTTTTTCCCATTCTGTGGGCTGTCTCTTCTCTGTTGGTGGTTTCTAAGGCTGTGAAAAAGCTTTTTAATATGATGTGATTCCAGTTGTTGATTCTTTGTAATATGTCCCGTGTGATTAGAGCTTTGTTCATAAAGTCTTTGCCTACACCTATGTCTTCAAGAGTTTTATCTATTTTGTTTTCCAGCAGATTGATTCTGTTTTAATATTTAGATCTTTGATCCATCTTGACTTCAGTTTAGTGCATGGTGAGAAATATGGGTCTAGGTTTAAACTTCGGCACATGGAAAGCCAGTTTCCCTAGCACCATTTACAAAAGAGGCTATGTTCCTTCCAGTGGAGGTATTTGGACCCTTTCTCAAAGATAAGATAGCTGAGTGTGCTTGGAGTTGTTTCTCCACCTCCTACTCTGTTCCACTGATCTTCAAGTCTGTTTTTCTTTCTTTCTTTCTTTTTTTTCTTTTGCCAGTACCATGCTGTTTTATCACTGTAGCTTTCTAGTGTAACTTCAGAACAGGGATTGTGATGCGTCCTGCCTTGCCCTTGTTACCCAGAATTGCTTTTGCTATTCTAGGTATCCTCTGGTTCCATATGGATTTTAGGATTGTTTTCTGTAGTTCTATGTGTTATGCTATTGGTAGTTTGATCAGGATTCATTAAGTCTGTATAACAGTTTTGAATGTATGGCCATTTTCACTATATTGGTTCTGCCTACCCAAGAACAGGGGACATCTTTCCATTTTGGGAGATCCTCTTTGATCTCCTTTCTCAGAGCACTGTAGTTTTCAATGTAAATGCTAAAAAAAAGAAATACTAAAACAGGTAAAACTAAAGCAAAATTCTCTTAATTCAATGGGAATAAACCCTGTATGTCATCAGTGAGACAAAATACTTTTTTTCTCTATATATGTGGTAGAATGAGGCTTTACTAGCATTATAGTGGAAAAGTAAAGCTTCTGTATTGATTATTGCTAGGATATTTTCCTACTTTTTTGAAAACATGAACGCATAATTCTCCACTTGTTTCCTGTGACCCAGTATAAGTCTCCAGCCTTAATCTTCCCTCCTCCACCGTCTACCACATCATTTCCTCTATAGCAGCAGGTATAATTAAATGTATTACTCTTAAATTAATGAAGCTAATGTTATAAGGGTCTTTGTTGTATATTATTTCCAAGCCCCTGGGAAATGCCCTAGGAATATATCTACACTGGGATAAATGTTTCTACGTTTTTCAAAAAAATAATTATTTTTATTGTCATCAATTAAGATATCTATCTTTTCATTTTAATGTTCTCCCATCATATTTCCTTCTAAATAAAAGGAAATTCAAGTGGCATTTTGTTGCACTGTATCCACTGGGTCCCCTTACTAACTTATCCAGGATTGTCACAGCAATCTGAAATGGGAGAGGTTGTATTTCTGTACAAAAAAGGTTCTGTGCTAATGAGAACTGAAAGAAGGTGTGGGTGGAAAGAAGAAAGGTTTGAAATACGTGGATCTAGAAGCTAACCTGTGAAAATTCTATACAGCTGTGAGCAAAGGATTCCATTCTCAAGTTCGACAAGTCCAAACTGAAGTGTTCTCCAGGCAGAATAAACTCAATAAAGCAACATTTCCTGTTATAAACATGTCCCACATTTTATCACTTTTTTGATGGGAATCATATTAAATGTAATTTATAATTTATTGGAATTCCTTCCCAGGACCAACTTATAGTAACACTAAGTTCAGAGAGATGCCTGTGTATAAAATCACATTTTATTCATTGTAATATATTAGATCACAGCAAAACAAGCTGTGAGAATGAAATCGATTTTTCAGAACTACCAGTAGTAGCAAACAAATTCAACTTAACCATCATAGAGAAAACCTAAATTACCTATTCCCTGTGTATAAAAGTAATGTTAAGGACTCATCCTAAAAAGAGGTTATCAAAGAATAGGTGGCCAGAAATGTAGGCCAAAACAAATGTTATAAACAGCTAATTAATGAAAATGTTGTGTGGGGAGGTTCTGGGTTTTGTTATGTTTGCCTTTGTCTGCTTTTCAAAATTTGTGATTTATTATCATTTCTCTTTTATCTTCCAAAATAATTTTTAACTGTTATACTTCATTTTATTTTCATAATTTTGGACTTTTCCTTAAAGAAGGAGTCCAAAATGATAGAAATGTCAAGACCTACCAAGCTGAATTTTCACATAAAGGACAGAAATAATACCAAAAGAATACAGTTGCAAATAAGAAGGCCATGTGGTTGCTGTTATTGGAGGGGGGCAATTTTGCCCCAGGGGACATTTGGCGGCGTCCAGAGAATATCTGGTCTGCATGATCGGAGGGAGTAGTATTAGTGCCTGGGAAGCAGAACTCAGAGATGCTGCTCAAATACCTAAGACGGGCCTGCGTGACAAAGAATGACCTGGTTTATCATAGTTTCTTCTGAGAATCTCCCCCATCGGCCTTTTCTGTGCACAAGTGGGGCTTTTGGAAGAGGACTGAAACTCAGCACTACGGCCGACTTGCTGTCAGCAGGCAGGGCCGGGTCAGAGAGGGAGGTCACGGACGGTGGGACACAGAACAGTGGGTGTATCTACTCCCAGGCTCATCCTTCAGCTCACTGCTTCCTGGCTGCTATGATGTAAGCAGCTTTGCTCTACTATGTACCTCTATCATGCTGTTTCCTCTCTTGACCCCACCAACTATGTCCTGTAACTGTGAGACAAAATAAATCTCTCCTCCTTTAAGCTATGGGTATCAGGTATGGTGTCTCAGCGATGAGAAAGTGACTAACACATGGTCTGACCACCACCAGTACCAAGGTTGAAAAATCCTGGGCCTATACCGAGAATGCCAGAAGCTGCAATTATATCAGCCCTGACACGAAGAAATAGACACTCTAACATGGATCAATGTGAGTGAAAATGAGAGATGGACCGTCTCAGATCATAGAAGCTAATAATATAGAACTGGAGTGATTGCAAGAGGCAACAGGACAAGAATTAAGAGATCTATTTCTCCGGCACTCATGCCTAAAATTTCACTATCTCACTGAGAAACAATTGATAGGTAACATTGAATTCACACTGCCTGCCACCATGCCATTCTGTAGTTGGTGACTGCCACACCTTCATCTTTCTAAATCTCAAGTTTCTTAGCAGCAAAGAGGAGAGAAATATTCTTTGTAGCATTATTACAAAGATTTAGAGGTACCCGAGCCCCTTCCTTGTAGAATTCCTTCTCTGTGTGAGAACTGGAGCAGTATGAGGAGGATTAGCTGATGTGTCTCCTTCCCACCTCCTACTCCCCCCACCCAGTGTTTTGCCTGAGGGCCAACATAACCAGAAGGAGAGAGGTCAATGGAAAAAATCCGAAAACTTGGAGCAAATTCTTAATTTTTACATTTCAAAAAGCCCATCTAAGTATAAACTATTTAACAGAAGGTCTGTGGAAGAAGCATTTGGTCGGCTTGGCTTTGCTTTTCACCTTCCTTGCAGATCAAATAGAACTGTCCATACTGGGGGTAAGAACAGAATCAAAGGGAGTCAAAGGGACACAATGGCATCCTGGTTGAGAAAGTCCTAGTTTTTATTCTCCTTCAGATCAAGTATGGAGGGATGGAGCAAAGGAAGATAGAGAGAAGACTGCTAAATAAGCTGGTGATAAAAAAAAAAAAAGACTCACCGTTCATGAAGAACTCCTGTAGGTAGGAGCCTCTCATGGTACCAGTGTGCCATAGATCAGAAGAGCCCAGATGACTGCAGGAGATACAGGATACAGTTGGATAACCTGGGGCAGCCTCCACAACTTTCCCACAGCCCAGTGATTTAAAATCAAATTGAGACAGGAGAAAGGAAGAGAGATAAAGTCCTGAAATTAACTGAGTTTGTATTATTTCACTTTTAGGTACTATGATTAAATACCTGAGGCTGAAAATCTTATAAGGAAAGGAGGTCTATTTAGCACATAATAAAAGGAGGTTCATGTCCAAGATTGGGAAGCCATATTGACTCAGTTGCTGGTGAAGGCCCCCAGCTAGGTCACATCACAGCAGGCGGGATCATGGAGGCAGAACACAGAAAAGGGAGAGATCACACGGTGAGACAGGAAGCCAGAGAGAGGGGAGAGGGAGGTCTCCCTAATTTCTTTGCATCAGAACCCCACCCCTCCTTAAATGTCTCACCCTTCTCACATTGCAGCCTGGAGACTCAGCCTACACAACAGGAGCCCTCGGGGAGCACAGTTAAAGAACATACAAATCATCGCAAAGTTTTAACCACAAAGGTCTGAAGGAAATCTCAGAAACGACGAAAATCGCCTGCATGTAACTAGATCCTGTTTTAAATAAGTTTAAGATTGTCTACCTGCATTTATAGCATATGTAAGTCATGTAGTATATATATTTTTAAATTCTTCCCGACTAATCTTTCACCTTATAAAGTCTCAGATTAAAAAAATAAATGCACCCCAGTAACAAGCATTGACAGGTACTTTTAAAATAAAGACATATAAACCAAGTACAACAGACCAATTTTTTAGAAAACTTCTTGGTCCCTAGAGAGGGTAGAAGAGAAAATCAACGCACTGCTTAAAAGCCAGGTGGGTTAGGTAGCCCTTGGTGGATTAAACCTTGAAGAAAAAAATTGGCAAACTCATCAGAGGGCCGGCTGATAGCCAGACGAACAGCTTCAACAGTTTGCTGAGCAACATACTAGCCTGTATCATGGTTCACAAAAATTGATAAGAATATGCTTTGATTCTAAGCAACACAGATGGGCCCTTCCTACCTAACTTATCTTATACCACCTAAAACATCTACAGTTTAAAAATCATGGCTTATAGGGAATATATTGAAAACAAAGAGGTCAAAAACTTGACTTTGATTGACTTGAACCAAATCAAAATAGAAATTAGAGATAATTATTTTCTCCATAGTTCTAATTAGCAACAAGGCTGACTCATTCAGTGCCAGCTACAGCCTATTTGGCCTCTTTGTAAATAAAAAGAATAGCAGTTATTTGATCCTAATTCAGCAATACCTGGAGTGTGGTATAGTCAAATACTGCCAGGTGTCTGAATAAAACACGATGTTGGATATCTTTGAATCTTATAAAATATTTCACCTTTGTTTATATCAATTCTATTTAAGTATGAAATTATCAAATTAGATACCTAAAATTTAGCTTTTTCTTGGCTTTAATGGTATATGAGATATAATAAGGAGGGGAAATCATAGGAGTTATAACCACATTATTTGGAATAAAAGTAACAGATGAAGCTGGGGATTTAGCTCAGTGGTTAGAGTGCTTGCCTTGCAAGCACAAGGTCCTCAGTTCCATCCCCAGCACCGGAAAAAAAAAAAAAAGTACCAGATGAGAGACATCCCAAATATTTTGAAGAAAATCACATACATATTCTCAGGACCTAATGTAACAGATTATCTGTAAATTTTCTGAGCTGAAGGGAAGCATATCAGCAAATAAAATGAAAACAGATAATGTCCCTTGTGTTTTTTTCCAAATTATTTTCAATGCATTATGTCACACTGTCAATTAACTATGAAAACCCTAGTGAGGCAAACTAGAGCCCCAAGACTGAAGAAAAATTAAAACCCAAGAATGGCAAACCCCATCTCTTTTGATTGGACCTAAGCCAAAACCAACAAGAAGGTATTGACATGATTCACTGCACCTGTGAAAGGAGCATTAGTAAGAAATTTTGGACAAATGCTTAGAAATCCATTTGAGCCTGTCAATAACACCCACCTTTTCAAGTTACTCATCCATTAGTGACTAATGGCTAACTTAGTATTAAGCTGCACAATAGAAACAGCACATTCATTGCAGGGAAAAGCCCTGAAGTAAGTTTTTATTGTTGGTGCTAATATTGTTTTGTTTGTTTTAGGATAAAAATTAGCAGTAAATGGATTTGAATGGACAAAGTGCTGGCAGGAGGTAATTTCAACCATTTGCAAGAAAGTGTAAATATGTATAGGTACTCTTTCTGTGAAAACTGAGTTGACCCTAAGCTTAAAATCACTGCCATGTTATACATAAGGCGATATTGAAGTAGGACAATAAATATCAAAGATGGGAAAGAGTGTTATTGTCCTTATCCTGAAAAGATGGATTTTTCTTAGCATCATTTATGTAAGAGTTTGTTCTCTTGTGCCAGCAAAAGCACTGAAATCATTTAAAAGAAAATCATTACAAATAAAAAGATCTCAGGTGACCCCAAGGGAGCAGTTTATAGCCAAGGTGTGAGAGAAATTTTGTTCTCTCAAACAAGAGAGTGGCAAAAGAATGAAACTGTGGCATCATCTCAAATTCCTAACGACTTCCCAGACTGATTCCTGGGGGGCAGTCTTTCCCTTTTCTTAATTGAAAAAAATGTCTGCATCATGTGAAGTCAGCTCTAAGGACTTTAGTAGAAAATGACAATGGCGACACCTACTGTTCCAGTATGGTAACACACATTTCACACCGTCTTCCTACATAGGTTTTTCCACCCAATACTGCAACCAAAATCTTAAAATATGGAATGATAAACGTAACGCCTCTAAAAAAGTTAAGGAAATAAAGAGATTCTTTAACCACACATCAGTTCACTCAATATTTCCTAACACCAGTTGTGTTTGTATGCACTTATATATTATTTAAAGCAGTTTTTTCAAACATTCTTAAAAAATTGAAATGTACCTTGTATGGCAGCAGTAAAGACTTCATGGATAACTTTGAACTAATTGCCCCCTTCTTAAATTTATTTTTCCATTACTTTCCAGACTCTTTTCTAAATCTAATTAGCAATGAAATTTTCCTAGTTAAATTTGGAGAATTTGCTTTTGGAGACAACTGCACAGAGCAGGATAATAAAAGAAAGACATAGATGTGCTTATAACTTTACTGCTAAGCATTGCCAATAATGACTTTTAAATGGTAATTGTGAATCCCTTGATGAATACTTTATATATTAACCATTCTATAGGAGAGATAAAATTTGTAGTCCCTGAGTAAATAGACCATACACAGCATTCTAATTAAAAGGCATATAGATTAGTTGCATTTGTTATGTGAGAAAGTCCTCATAGACCTAGACAAGGCAATAATTAAATACGCCCAGAAGAAAATAGGCTTTTTTCGAAGAAGACTTCGTTTAAAAGTACACCACGCGACCTAAAGTAGTGCATATGCTGACCGAAACAATTGATATCATAAGTTTTAAAATTGGGCAACTGTTCAGAAAACGTGTTGGTGACCCTCTTTGTCAGTAATATGCCAAAGTAAACACTGTAAGAATTAAATACCGTAAATGTTAAGAAACTTTCTTGCTGTAGTACAGCAAATGTGGAGGTGGATGGGAGGGGAGAAGTATAACTATGCAAGGACGATGGTGGCATGAAGCAGAAAGTCCTGTTTCTGCTGCCTGAAGATATGTGGTACTTGGATATCTTAGAAGTTTTAGAATCTCTCCATCCATTTCAGCTTTCTCACAGATTCTTAAAGTCCTTTCTCTTACTTTATCTCATTCTGATGACTCCAACCCTAAGCAAAATATTTCTCAAGAATGCTAGACTATTAAAATTTAATAGTTGGTACTCACCTATGATCCTAGCACTCTCAGATGTGGGGGGGGGGGTCGCAAGTTTGAGCCCATCCTGGACAATTTAGCAACTCAGCAAGACCCTATCTCAAAATAAAAAATATATAAGGGCTGTGGGTGTAGCTCATTGTGAAGGAGAAAAAATATTAAAATTGATTTGTTTTTATTTTAAACCAAGAACATGTATTGATACATTCTACATACAATGGTCACATTCATTACATTTATTCTGTACCTATACATGATGCATCTTGGTTCTCCCCCCTCTCCCCCACCCCTCCCCTCTGCTCCCTCCCTCCCTATTTACAGCAGGTTCATT